>MJUU01027211.1:23395-70499 GCA_002080025.1 Modiolus philippinarum
TGGCATAGCCAGGTGAGCTAAAAAAGTCATACAGGAAAACAGGGTAAACTGACACATAGTGAAACCAGCATAACTCAAAACTGTAAACAAATGTAAAAATATTCATACTGGTATACTGCAGGGCAAACTGACAAAAAAAAGTCCAAACAACAATGTATAGAAATCTGCTGTCAATAAAGAGATGTTGACTGTTGTAGCACTGGTATTTTGTATAACTACCATCATACAGGAATACAAGGTAAACTGACATACAGTGAAACCAGCATAAAACAAAACTGAAAAGAAATGTAAAAATATTCATACTGGTATACTGCAGGGCAAACTGACATACAGTAAAACAAACATAACACATAACTGTAAATAAATGTTAAAATAGTCATACAGAAATACAGGGCAAACTGACATACAGTAAAACCAGCATAACACATAACTGTAAATAGATGTAAAAATAGTCATACAGGAAAACAGCATAACTCAAAACCAGCATAACTCAAAACTGTAAACAAATGTAAAAATATTCATACTTGTATACTGCAGGGCAAACTGACGTACAGTAAAACAAACATAACACATAACTGTAAATAAATGTAAAAATAGTCATACAGAAATACAGGGCAAACTGACATACAGTAAAACCAGCATAACACATAACTGTAAATAAATGTAAAAATAGTCATACAGATATACAGGGCAACCTGACATACAGTTAAACCACAATAACACATAACTGTAAATAAATGTAAAAATAGTCATACAGAAATACAGGGAAAACTGACACATAGTGAAACCATCATAACACAAAACTGTAAATAAATGTAAAATATCCATGCAGGTTTACTGCAGGGCAAACTGACATACAGTGAAACCAGCATAACACAAACTGTAAATAAATGTTATAATATTCATACAGGTATACTTCAAGGCAAACTGACATATCGTGATACCAGCATAACACATAACTGTAAATTAATTTTAAAAATATTCATACAGGTATACTGCAGGGAAAACTGACTTACAGTAAAACCAGCACAACACAAAACTGTATATAAATGTAAAAATATTCATACAGGTGTACAGGACATACTGACATACAGTAAAACCAGCATAACACAAAACTGTACATAAAATAGTCATATAGATTACAGAGCAAATTGACATACAGTGAAACCAGCATAACATAGAACTCTAAATTAATGTAAAAATATTAATACATGGATTAAACAAACTGACATACAGTGAGAATTACAGAACTTTAAATTGTTGTACAGGTAAATCTTTTGATTTACTATGTGATGTCATTGACAATCTTATCTGATGAGATTTGCTAAAACACAGACAGTAATTCAATAAAGCCTTTCATGATAACTGGCAAACTATCATATCTTACAAGTATTGAGTGGATATTGGCATATCACTGGCAAATAATGAAACACAGATTGTGATGTATGACTTTAGTGTTTAAATATCATTTTGTGTCCGATAAAAAATGACAATTTTATTTTTACCAAGAAAGGGTCTTTATTCAACTTATTTTCCATGAAATGTTTTCTCTGAGATAGAAATAGAATTGCATATGGTCTATTATATTCTTCTTCAAATCAATTTTATACACAGTAGTAAAATGATAAATTTTGTTAAGAATAAATGATTTGTTGGGCATTGAAGCTATTGTCTTGACTGCAAATATTTTAAAAACTTACTTATCTTGTATGAAGTAAAATCAACATGTTCAACTTCTTGTCTCTCCAATATCACACTAAAATGAATATTATAATGTAAATAAAACTCTCCTCATGTAAACTTAATATCTTTCAAAGATTAATGCTGATGTAATGACTATGCATACATGTCATAGACATTTAACTTATCTGGATTTTGACATCTGTATATCTTGAAATTTCATCCCTTGAGCAGAATATGAAGCACAGTGGCAAGCGAGTGCAACAAACTAGCCCCAAGCTTCATATTCTGGCAAGCAGGATGATAATATGAGTTACACAGTGCGGAATTGTCCTAATACAGAAATTTATCAGGTCAATAAAATTCAAATCGGTAAGGCGAAGCCGAATCCCATATAAATTTTATTGATCCGATAAATTCCATATTAGGACAATTCAGCACTGTGTAACAAATTTATCCTGATTTCTCAAAGAAGGACAATCCACACCCTGTAACAATTTTTTTGTGATTCCTAATAAATTTTGTATTAGGACAATACCACTTTGTACTAGAAGAATACATATAATTTATCCTGATTTTGAAATTACATCTTAACTGTTGTTTTTTTCCCCAAGTTTTAAATTCAACAACAGTTTATGTATACTAAGTACAAGCTATACATTGTTTAATATTAAAAGGTAATAAAATTTGATGATGAAAAACTGTGAAAATATTGTTCCTTCTCATGAATAATTCAATCCCATACACATGCAGCACAAGTTCATTAGTTAATTGCCCCCCACTCACTATACATTGCAAGAAGACATGGACAACCCACTGTGGAAGGGACTGAAAAGCTAACTAACTCATACTGTTCAGAATTCAAAGCAGTTACAAAAATAGCCTTGCTGATTATTATTTTACTTACAAGTAACATCAGGTTATAAATTACGGTCAGTCAACAGCAAAGCCAACTGGACCAGTTATGTTCTTTCTTAAGACAAAAACTCATGTTCAACTATTTCACTTTGAGGTATATGTGTTATAAAAATTACAGCAACACACGAAAAGTGAAATAATGAAACAATATTTTAAACCTCATTCTCAAAATTTCCTTGTCCTTGGGTGGATGGTCATGACAGATTTACGGTTTGCGAGTGGTTTTCTTTATATGGCCCATGCATGTTAATTTGTCATTGGCAGAATGTACAAACCCAGGAGTCATGTTCAATCATTGCTAATTTCAAAATAAACGGCAATCATCATCATGACTCTACATGAAATCAACAAATCAGCGTAGGGAAGAGAAACGCCTGGAACTTTCACATCCTTCAAGTATGTATAATTCTCAACCATTTAGGAGAACTGTGGTAATTACTATGGTACGCAGTTTTAACATGTTAAATGTAAATTTTCCCTTCAAAGTTTGCAAGTGACAGACAACATTGCAGTCACCATCTTAAAAATACAAAGGGACGTAACCAAAAACGTACAAATTTTTTTATTAGGTCGATGGTGTAAGGGGAGGTAATTCGAATTGACTCAGTACGGAAATTTATTAGAACAATATCAGCAAATCAAATAGCGAGAAACACTCTGAAATCTGGATAATTTACAATTTTCCAGCTTTCAAAATTCAGATAACTTGTTTATAGTCTTTTCTTTCCTTTTTCTATACAATAGTTTATTAGGTTTAATGTCAAATTCTCCCAAGATTGCACTGTAAATGAGGTTCATTCTTTTTTTAATAAACTGTGGACACAAGATATGTCTCGCCCATCCCTGGCATCACTTAAATTTGCACACTGATTTATTGCAGCAGCCAAAAAAGTAAAATATATTTCTTCATATGTGTTAACAATTTCCTTAAAACAGAATGATGTGATCATTCATGCATGACTGAGAGGGACCAGGGCCACAATCTGGGCATGAAATCGGTATGAACTTCTCATGAAGCAACTGCATGTCAAATATCAAGTGCCTAGGACTACTGGTATGGGTTGTACAAACTGCTTGCTAAAAACTTAAAGACAAATCACACTATTGTTTATGTGCATACTACAGCCGCAATCAACTATGTCGTCGTCGGTTTGTGACGTCGTTTTTGCGAGAAGTTTAAGATTTACTTCCCATTGATAGTTTTGTAAAACGGCGTCTCGGTTGAAAGGCCGCGTTAGGTAAAAATCAAAGAGCACTAAAAAAATCACTTAAGACAGAATTTAAGTGAATAATGGCATTAACAGTAAATTTGATAAAACGGGAGATAACTTAAATGACTAGATTCTGAATCCGTTTCCCGAACTGTCAAAATTAGACATCCCGTACATTGATAAAGTATATACCGGAATTCCCGCTACAAACAATTCCCAATCCTCAGCATGATTGATAAGTTATTTTTGTGACAATGACAAAATATTGTGGATCACATAACATATTTCACTGTGTATATATTTCACCTTTTTTTATAAATTGGAACATTCGTCATTGTAACAAAACGTCTCTTCATTCATTGATGCATTTCTTGTATAGACTGGTATATTTTTCGTTTTTGTTTCAATTCAACAATTTTACATGCCTGTCTAACGAAGGGCATATTATACAAATGCAAACATGTAGTTCATGGCACTGAGGGCCATATGGCAGTTTATGGACCGGTCTCTCACTCCCAAAATAATATATGGACCGAAGCAAAGCTGAGGTCCATATAGTATTTTAGGAGCGAGACACCGGTCCATAAACTGTCATTTGGCCCGAAGTAACATGAACTATTTGTTATATTATACTCAACTAATTCGTGTTTTTTAAGCGTGGATCCTCGCCTTAGTACTATTACAGGTGTTTTTGTGTGTTTTTTTTGTGTTTGACAATATAAACCCCCCCCCCCCCCAAAGCAGCATACGTGAAGTGTCTTCATCAATGAGTTTTTTTTTCTATGGGACCTAAAAAAGGAAAATAACATTCTTATATACTTGTTATGTACCGGAAAATGTAAATGGTAATGGCATAATGCTGTTATGGCTCTCAAAACAATTTCGAAAGCATCGATATCGCAGTTCAATAGATGACCTTTCGGACAAATTATGTTTCCTTAATTAGTTCAGATAAGATTCGAACATATCGAAAACCAAATCTAAAAGTCTTAAAAAAAACCTCCACACAATTAATATCGTTATGAAATATACATTGGAAAGAGTATTGTTATTTTAAACACCTGTTTTCAAAATAATCAATTTCAAATAATTGTATATTTCATTAACATGATCAAATAAATTCAGGTCTAATTCATAGATAAAAACATAAAAGGCAAAAATTACGATGGCAATGTTAAAACGACGAGAACAATTACTTTTAGTGAAATGCACTTCTGTATTTCTCAATTATATTGGACTGGCCCTGGTCAATATACTATATATTGGACCGGCTTGGTAACAAAGACACAGGGCTCACCAGACTGGGCGATTAGGGCGATTCAGTCGCCCAATTGTGCTTCAAGTCACCTACAGATGCTCCCAAAAGCAAGTATGAGTCGCCTGGTGACTTGTGAAAAGTTGCTATGTTATCTTTTCTATTTCCGGTAACAGGAAGTAAATTGAAAGATTTCTAAAGCTTATTACCATGTTCTGCAAAGCTGAAACGTTCTTTACATCATCTCATGGTTCTTAGATTGTAGATCAAGGCTAGTTGACTTTGAAATATACATTTATTACAAAAAATTCAATGGAAATTGTCCCAAATATACACGTTTCAAATCCAATGAAAACAGGAAATGACTTGCAATCCCTTAACTGTATATTCCTCCAATATAATAATGATAATAATAATAATAATAATAATAATAATAAAAGCTTTATTTCAAGAGGGTAACACAGTTAGTTACAAACTAATCTTCCCTGAGGCCCTCAACAATATTTATTGTAAACCATTATAAACAAATATGTAAATATAGCATAAAAATAACATGCAAATATAACTAATATAATTAAAAACAATTTTAAAACTCATGTGATTGTGAAAAATCGCCATTAACAGGTTGTTGAAGAATGAACTTCTTTAAGTTTTCCTTAAAGGAATTTATAGAAGGTGAGTTTCTTATTCTATTTGGCAGTTCATTCCATAATGATGCCCCTGAATAAGTGAAAGATTTTTTATAAAGTTCAGTCTTGGGTTTTGGGACTTTTAAATTACCGGTACCATTTACAACATTTCTCAGAGAATAAGGATTTTCTTTAGAAAGGAACTGAAATTTATTGATTAGATATGATGGGCTTCTTTTATCAAACATTTATAAACTAACAGATATTTATGATATTTTATTTTATCATGAACTTTCATCCATCCAAGAGTTTTAAAAAGAGGATCTGAAGGTGCCAAAAAATCTGCATCAAGTATCAGTCGTGCTGTTGGAGAACCATTCATATAAGAATGTAGAGGTTCAGACAGTGTCTCTTTGAGCAACTGAGTAATAAACTAATGATAAATGAAAAGAATCTATGTAAAATTATCCTTAGTATTAATCTTACCTGTCTTAGACATATAGAGAAAAATATGGGTGAAGTATAATATTATCATTATGGTATACTGATGTCTGTAGCTTTACCTGTCAACCTTATGGTCAGTTTACTTCAAACTGTGTTAGAGCTGTTAGGTATGATGTTGTCACAAGTTAAGGCATTTTTCACATATGACACTCTTATTTGATACTAGGACTCAGTTTGAGAGCGCTGCAGGCTAGGTATGATAGTCTTATGATCAATTTATGTGAAATTTTGGGTTTTCGGTAAAAATTTCTGCATGACGTTCTAGCTCCAACTTGCGGACGCTTACCCTAATCACTCAAAATTTTGCAAGATTATTGGATATGATGGTGTCAGTGTCAATATATGAGGACTATTTTTCTCATTTTGCAATTTTGTCAGAGTATCATAATGTTCACTATCATCTTTGAAAGATGGATGATGGGTGGGCCACTTGACTCTGCACAGGCTATTTTTACTTTTTGCAAAACGTATGGCATTTGCCGAGTTACATTGCATGTTGTGTTAACAAGATCTGTCGCCGACTGGCAACCAGTGATACCCCCACTCACTGAATGCTAAATCAATATGGCAAGTGCAAATTTAAGTGTGTGTGGACACAATACAGGTTTTGGACACAATACAAGTATGGGCACAATGATATAATTCTCAAGAATAATCCTCAAGAATAGTAACAAACTAATCATATAGAGGCTGCATACCAATTTTGAAATCAATCCCTGTTATAAAAGCTGTGAAAACTGACAAAAAAATGTGTTTTGCTATATTTCGTAATTAAGTCCACATTTCTTAAAACAAGAAGTACACCTCCGACAGGATTCATAATAAGACATTCCTTACAACTAATCATATTGAAGCTGCATACCAATTTTGAAATCAATCCATCTTACAAAAGCTGATAAAACTGCAACGAAAAATTAATGTTTCACTTCATTTAGTAACTAAGTCCATATTTCGTTAAATAGGAAGAACACATCTGACATGACTCAAAATATAACGTTCCTTACAACTAACCATATTGAGGCTGCATACCAATTTTGAAATCATTCCCTCTTACAGAAGCTGAGAAAACTGTGACAAAAAATCATGTTTTGCTATATTTCGTACTAAGTCCACATTTCATTAAACAGGAAGTACACATCTGACACGACTCAAAATAGGACGTTCCTTACAACTAACCATATTGAGGCTTCATACCAATTTTGAAATCATTCCCTCTTACAGAAGCTGAGAAAACTGTGAAGAAAAAAATCATATTTTGCTATATTTCGTACTAGGTCCACATTTCATTAAACAGGAAGTACGCATCTGACATGACTCAAAATAGGACGTTCCTTACAACTAATCATATTGAGGCTTCATACCAATTTTGAGATCAATCCCACCTATAGAAGCTGAGAAAACTGTGACGAAAAATTCATGTTTCGCTACAATTCTTAAATAAGTCCACACTTTGCTAAACAGGAAGTACACATCCAACAGGACTCAAAATAGGACGTTCCTTAAAACACATCATACAGAGGCTGCATACCAATTTTCAAATCAATCCCTCCACTAATAGCTGAGAAAATTGTTACAGAAATAAATTTTCAGGCGAATGGAGGACGAACGGATGGACGGACAGACAGACAAGGTGAATGCAGTATACCCCACTCTCTAACGAGTGGGGGTATAATAATTGAATAATTCGAAGTTTCATAGCAGTATAAAAGTAAAAAAATATATAAAAATAAAAACCCCTTAAGAACTTCTCAAAGCAAAAAAGTAAATTATTTGAAAGTACCCCGTCGTGGCTAGAAAAGCAAGGCATGAAATGATAGCCAGAGGAATGTTTTGAAAATGTATTATGACGTAACGTCATTTAATTTGCATAAGAAAAAGGTTCGTCCAACTATAGAAAAACAACGTCTACAGAAGGTACAAAACTAAGATTATATCTCTTATTCATTCGGTGACCCCTACTTTTTAAAGTGTCAAAATTTAAGATTAACAAAAATCTTTGAATATGCAATTTTAAAAGAAAATCCCTGGGTCAGAAGTATTTAAAATATCCGATTTTATAACTACAAAGTCTGTTTTTATTTTGGCGGGAAGGCATTTAAGACCTACATTAATTTAAACAGTGATAAGTATATCGTATAGAAATACTCCTATTTTAAAGAGGTATACAATTTATTGAATTCGTGCAAATAATACTGAAACAGCAGCTGTCCAAAGAAACTACGGAATTCTTTAAAAAATCTCAAATTGACCTATTTTGTGTCTGTTATATCTTGACTATGAGCTCGGTGACATATATATTTTTTTAGCTTATATTCAAGCCTTCATACAGGGGAACATTTCTGCAGAGTTTGACAAAAATCCCTGAGTCGGATTTAGTTAGTGTGATTTGTCTTAAAAGTGATCGTTCATGCATGATTAAGGGGCCAGGGCCACCATCTGGGCATGGAATCAGTATGTACTCCCCAAGACGCAACTGCATGTCAAATATCAAGTGCCTAGGACTACTGGTATAGGCTAAACAAACTGCTTGCTAAAAAATTGAAGTGATTGTTCATGCATGACTAAGGGGCCAGGGCCACCATATGGGCGTGGAATAGGTATGTACTCCCCAAGACGCAACTGCACGTCAAATATCAAGTGCCTAGGACTACTGGAATAGGCTGTACAAACTGCTTGCTAAAACCTTAGTGATCGTTCATGCATGACTAAGGAACCAGGGCCACCATCTGGGCATGGAATCGGTATGTACTCCCCAAGACCCAACTGCACGTCAAATATCAAGTGCCTAGGACTACTGGTATAGGCTGTACAAACTGCTTGCTAAAAACTTAAGTGATTGTTCATGCATGACTAAGGGACCAGGGCCACCATCTGGGCATGGAATCTGTATGAACTTCTCATGAAGCAACTGCATGTCAAATATCAAGTGCCTAGGACTACTGGTATGGGTTGTACAAACTGCTTGCTAAAAATTAAAGTGATCGTTCATGCATGATTAAGGGGCCAGGGCCACCATCTGGGCATGAAATCAGTATGTACTCCCCAAGACACAACTGCATGTCAAATGTCAAGTGCCTAGGACTACTGGTATAGGCTAAACAAACTGCTTGCTAAAAAATTGAAGTGATTGTTCATGCATGACTAAGGGGCCAGGGCCACCATATGGGCGTGGAATAGGTATGTACTCCCCAAGACGCAACTGCAAATCAAATATCAAGTGCCTAGGACTACTGGTATAGGCTGTTCAAACTGCCTGTTAAAAACTTAAAGTGATCGTTCATGCATGACTAAGGAACCAGGGCCACCATCTGGGCATGGAATAGGTATGTACTCCCCAAGACCCAACTGCATGTCAAATATCAAGTGCCTAGGACTACTGGTATAGGCTGTACAAACTGCTTGCTAAAAACTTAAGTGATTGTTCATGCATGACTAAGGGACCAGGGCCACCATGTGGGATTGGAATCGGTATGTACTCCCCAAGACGCAACTGCATGTCAAATATCAAGTGGCTAGGACTACTGGTATAGGCTGTACAAACTGCTTGCTAAAAACTTAAGTGATCGGTCATGCGTGACTTAAGGGCCAGGGCCATAACCTAAGTAGGGATTTGAGTTGTACCCATAAGGATGCAACTGCATATCAAATACTAATGACCTACAACTAACATAAGCTTGTTAATTCACAATAGTTGACAAATTCTTGATGCCACTGGAAACGCTATCCCTAAGTCTCGCCTCCATACCTTTTCGTCACGGACGAGACAAAAATGAGAAATGTTTTTGTAGTTATTTTATGACTGCATCAGATTTTTTGTCCAGTAACGTTATAAAATCTAGAAATGTTTTGATCCAACCATGCTAGCAAATTGAGTTCCTAGGCACTTTAATGACGTCAAAATGTAAACAAAATGGTGGCTATGCTGAACTTATCAGTGACTTAATTTCTGTAGTTTTTCTAATGTCTTGTTTGCAATATTGTGTATTGGTTATGATGATTTGTTAACAAAATTGAAAACAGAAAATATAACAGATGCTTCATCTAATGAAGATTTATTTCTTGCAAAACGGATAAAAAGGATATTGCATGTCAAACATGTAAAAAGTTGGGAGAATTTGTTGGTAACTCCAGGTAAACCTCTTGATAAGTCATGGCTTTTACGGAAGTGCTCTGCAGGCTGAGATAGGCGCAGGGAAAGACGATAAATATTTATATTGCAGTCTCCTAATTTAAAATGATTAATTTTTTTCAGTAGCATGTGAAAACTCATCTGAATTAATTTTTGACATTTGTAATGGATATAAATGATGCAAATGGTGGATCAAGACATATTTTTTCTTCTTAAACTCCTCCGTCATTTTGGGTTTTGTTGAATTTCACATATATTTATTCTTGTTAATATTCTTTTGAAACATTTCTCAAATTTAAGCTTTCCAAATATTTTGATTTGATATGCACCAAAGAGACGTAAGTTGTCAAAATGGCCATATACATGCATAAAATAAATTTACAGTAACTTCAGTATTTTGTTATCATCACACTAAATTTGATTTCAAGAAAGCTAAATACATTTGTAAATTTTTAAATTGATAAAACATCGATTTTCAAAAGGAAAAATGCTGCCAAGGGTGAACTGCTCACTAAATTCAAAACTTTGTAGTATTCACTTGACTAAAAGTTTTTTTTTGTCTTCTTTTAGGCCATAATAAAATAATTCCCAGATTCTCATCCTTTTTTTCTCAAAATCTGGGATGGGCGGACAAATTTTATTTTATATTTTTCATTTTTTCAGTAAATTTGTGAAAAATGCTGCCATTTTAAAAGAAATTGACCCAAATCGGCCAAAATTTCAGGATAAATTTTTCTGAGGCGGGTGGGGATGAGAATCTAGGATAATTTTCATTATGGCCTTATTTGTATTTTTATATATACTCATGGTAAATTAAATAGTTACTTTTGTTATGGCAAAATTAATAGAATTATGAAATAAATGCATTTGTGATATATATACCATTCATTTTTCCATGCCTTATAGAAGTGTGAAAGCAGTAAAATGTATACACTTACAATTGAATACCATTGATAAAACTTCCAAATAATCCTAACATAGCTAGAAATTCTGTTCTGTCAAATGTTTTCACAACGAATTCCTCCGCTATATTCGAAACTCCATACAAAAAAGCACCAGCTATACATAAAACATCACCTAGTATCTTGTTTGACCCTGCAATAGAAAATGACCATGGTAAAGGGTTCTTTTTTATGCAATGTACATGAACTATTCATTTTTAGTACATCATACATAATCATTATTATTTCATGCACATTTTCTATAAACATGCAGGGTACAAGATATATTCAAATTTTTACATTGTACATTGAACAAAATCATGCTCAAGACATTGACCATACAGCCCTTTTAGCGCTCTCCAAAATGTGAAGAAAATTTAAATTACCGTAAAACAATCAAAGTTAAAGTTATACCAGTTCTACTATGACCAAATATAGATATTTTGTTGCATCTACATCTTTACATGAACATTTTAATCTCCCCTTGAGAATTTAATAGCTGCAACCATAAATACAATGTTTCTCTCTTGTTTAAATTTTCATTTTTTATCAATTTTAGCAAATAATATAATGAAATTCACCAAAAATGGATAAAAAAATATCAAACTAAAATTTTTGTATTGTGAAATAAAGATGCTGTTAAGGACAATTTACAATAACTCATAAAATGTCCTTTTATTTTGTCATACTTATATTAACATGTAGCTTCTAAATGGCAAAATAACTAAATATTTGTGTCATGTTGGTATCTCATATATATTCAAATTTACCATACCTACCTCCTCCTTTATTATTTCCAGTTAGAGAATCAGTTAAAACAAGGGCTATTAAACCACATATACATGTCATCACTCCTAGGCCATTCACAAAATGATATCTGACATGTAGTACAAAGTATGATAAAATCAGTACTGTCACAATGCTGAAACAGTCTAGTAACTGAAAAATAAATGTCATAATTACTGTCCTACAAGCAAATACAAACTATTGTCTTATACACATTCATAATCCTTGTCCAATGTATGATACATGTATATATTTTTTCAAATATCTGCTAATTCTAAGATCAGGTAATAAAGAGCTACGCTGAGCGAAGCATGATCAACTGCAGCATGTCAACCACTGAAATTCAAACAAGTGTAATTTAAAGTGAATGTGGACACAGTAAAGAGCTTGACACAGTAATTAGATGGACATAATAAGGAGCCTGATACAGTAATTAGCTGGACACAAATTAATGAAAGTAAAAATTAGCCCTTTTGATCGCTTAAACCTTGGAAATGGGAATTTTGTCTGAGTTTTTCCATGTGTAAAAGCACAATCAATTCACTCACGAACTGAATAAAGTCAAAAGAACAATGTTTGCTTTTTCATAATGTTGTTCAAATGAGATAAGACGTTGAAAAGCAATTGTAATTAGATTTTGAAAAAAATAGTTTTGTATTGACTACTGTTCTACAAATTTAAATGTGTCTTTAAAGGAATTTTCAATAGAATTCAACGTTTCAAATCATAATTAGCAATAATTAAGCAGGTTCAAGTTTCAATATTTTTGGTGCTTGAACTTAAATGGTTGAAATAAGGTAAAAACTTTATATCAGTATATACAATCTCCAGTTTTGTTGAACAGAAGTGTAATCCACCATGAGGTTGTTTAAACTGAATTTGTAATAAGTACATATTTTGGTGTGCATTAAATTTATTTTTGCTGTGAAATCAAATTATTTTGTAAATAACTACAAATTTCATATAAGTGTGTTCTTTAAATGCAGTACATAGCTTCTGTAGAGAAGTTTTCTGGTGGATTGTGGCTTGTAATTGAAATTTGTAGGTTTTTCCTGTTGTCTTTTCATTTTTCATTTTTATTTAAATAACATAAATCATCATTACCTGAACACTAGTTATAGTGGTATAAGAATAAGCTTTAACAACAAGATAATTAGCCTGAACATCAGCTACTGATATTAGAAAGTATTTCCATCCCGAGGTCTTCAGAATGTACCAAAGAGATCTATCACCTCCACGACAGGCTAGGCTAACAGTAAATACTAAACATAACAACACATAGTTCAAAAAACTTTGGGCTGGAAAAGAAAAAATAGAACCACATCAGGTTACTTTAATTAGTAGCTTTTCTCCATCAGCTGTAATATTTAAATAATAATATAATATTAAACACAACATTATAATATATTCTGGATACTTGCATTTGAGACTGATTTGCAACTAGGTCGTTCATACATGTTTCAAATTAAATAAATCAAAATTAAAAAAAAAATGAACAATTTCAAAATTGTGTACTGTTGGTAATCACAAAAAATTTTCATTCGTGAAATGACATTGAATTCAGATTCATGCATATCACATTGGTTCGCACATGTCATCTGTAGTACTGAATCAATAAATTTTTGATATGATCCAGTACATTGATAACATCTTTCTCGTTCAGTACTACTTCCTGACAACTTACACTGGTATATGTTTTATTAACAAATAGTTGTTATTTTTGCTTATCATAATATTTATAGTCAACTTATGCTCAAAATCACTCATACAGTATTTTCCCCATGTTATTTCTCAAAACAGAAAGTTTTGTAGGTTTTTGTATGTTGTTTCAAAAAGTTGTTAACATAATGACTGTTTTCACTCCATAATTATTCTGAAGTTTTTTATATTAAAATAGAAACTGAAATAGAACAGACCTGTTGGAGTATGGACTCCATCATCAGACAAGAGACCACTTGTTACAGCAGTCCCACATAATAACAAAGAGATCAGCTGTCCTAACAACAAACATTTCCAAAAATACCTGTAAAATAACATGTTATCTTAATCTGAAATACTGATGCTTATGGTAAACTACAAATAAACTTAAGGTAGATACACACAAATAACTCCATCCACAAGATTTTGTAATAAATCGATACAATTTTAAGCAATTGAAAATGTCTTTTTATCTTAATGTCAATTATTTTAATTTGGTTGAACCAGATGTAATGTGATGTTTCGGAAAAATACACAAACATTATTGCAGAGTTGATGAAAATAAAAGATGAATACCAGTTTTCTAGAAAATGTTATTTTTTCCAAATACGAGTTCTCCCAGCCAGTCAATCAAATGTAGAAATTATCTTCTTTTCAACTTCCACGTATTTATTTCTTATCAAGATTAATACTGAATACCCAGAAATGCATGCATCCAGCTCATTGAAATTTATTGCAGTTGGAGTTAAAGCAATATGAGCTGATTTTTCAATTTTTTGGTTTAAGAAGATTTCATTATTTCAAGCTATAATATGCAGAAATAAATTATAATTTCAAATCCAATTCATTGAGTTAAGATATAAACAAGATGTGTTTGTGAAACACTACATATGCCCCCAGATTCCGACTTTTACCCCTTTTTGACCCCTGACCTTGACCTTTGACCTTTGACCTAATTTTTTTTTGCATATTTATGTTCCTCTCGACTAGACCTATACACTTGCCAAGTATCAAAAGTCTACCTTATATAGTTCAAAAGTTATAGCCAAGGTTAAAGTTTCGATCTGGGGGCATAAAAATCTTGAAAATTAAAGAAAATATAACATGAATTAATTATTTACTACCATAAAAAAATGTATTCTCGGGATGAATGGTATGCCTGCGACCTCAGGTCAAATGTTCCCGATACATGCATATTAAACAAAACTGTTTATACTGACAACATGTCATGGTCTGATAAAATCACATGAAATGTGATTGATTGATTGATTGAATATTGTTTAACGTCTACTCAGCAATATTTCAGCTATATTAAGATGAGAACAAGTTTGTTAATAAATAATCACTTTGGGGTATGGAAAGGGTCATGGGACGGGAAATTCTGACTGCCACTGGAAAAGTAGGGTGAAATCAAAAAGGGCGGAGAATTTAGCCTTGTAGCCGATCACCTACGGACCACTCAAAAAAAGCTTGCTACAAGGGTTCTTTAAAGTGCAGGAAGCGTGGCATTTCTTCCAACACGTGGACCTGAGTTTACATCCCATCCGAAAGATGGGTTGTGTATTTATTAATCCCGCACAACCATGGAATGGGTCCTATTTCTATATCCCGGGACCCTCGGGGTCAGTCCCCGTTTAGGAGGGGTCACACCCCGCAAGCTGGAGATACTAGGTCCTATTTCTATATCCCAGGGTTCCCTCGAGGTCCTCTGTTAGGAAGACTCATACTCCAAGCTCAGAGGATGCTGCGGACCTATTCATAAGCCGGGACCGCGCACAGCGGCACATGAAATGTGGAAAAAGAATGCTGACTTGTTAATGTGTAATTGTTGTTTACATTGCCGAAATAATTAAATGCTACCCATATTATTCCTAGAAGGATGTCCTAATTTTAATTTTTATACATAGGAGGGCTTTAATCGTTTGAAATCTAAATGATCTATTTTTAAATATTTCCACTTGTACACTGCACTAGTCACAATTTTGGCTGATTCGCACCTTATCTAACCTCTTGCGTATTACGTAAGCTTTCATAATGAACTGGCTCCTTTGAAATGAGAACACAGTCGGGCATATGAATGGTAAACTGTTAAGCAACACGGGAGACAGAATTTAGAGGGGTAATCCAGCGGAAAATGTCATAATTTGTTTGCATTTTCCCCCGACTTGTTTTTAAATTACGCAATAAGGAGCTAAATTGTCCAGCATAGGTTGAGAAAAGTTATGTGTAAACCGGCAACTGCATCACAAATATCAAGTGTAGACACATATCAAGTATCGTAACTAAGCCAATGTTGGCCAATTGGTGTTACATTTGTTTATGTCAACTATAAAAAGTATCTTGGTCAGGTCCGATATCTGAGTCGAACATTAATGAGTGTCCATGATTGATCAAAATTACATGCAAAATTAGTTTTATAATCCAAATTATAAAGTACTCTTGGCTTTCTCATGAATTATACAGTATCTGATACAATTTTCTGGATATATGGATTCGACATGATGCGATTTTAGAGCTTCCAAAAAATTTAAAGAAATACAGCTCATGTTGCATTAACATATATATTTTGGTCTCATGTTCATTTACTCCATATCCTTTCATAAAATTTTAACACAGGAGTTTGTCTTTTAATGCAGTGCAGCATTAGTAAAATAATTCCCCATGTTGAGATGTATGCTCTTTATCTTTCTTAGATATGGTGTTCTTGTACATGAAATTTTATCTCATGAGTACAGTTTGTTTATAACTATTATCTAAATTTATGTAAATTCTAGAACTTAAGGTTTAACTGCCTCCATCGTAGTTTTGTCCTAAGCAATATTACTGATTATTTCAGATTTCATTTGGTTTTATGCATTTTAAACATTTTTTGAAATTGTGGATTTCCTATGTTTGAGTTCTAGTGCTGCTGATGAGGAATTAATTTCCAAAATGGTAATACAGCTCATTAAAATTTATTGTGGTTGGAGTAAACATATGCATTATGGTCTCATGTTCATTTACTCAATATCCTTTCTTAAAATGCATTGTTCTAAAAACAAAATCAGTATGTCAACCCAGGGGGAGATAAGTGAGTTTTGGAAAAAGCCTATATGCGGATGCTACAGTTGTTTTTTTTTAAATATGTCATCGAGTGTAAGTAATTTTTCTTTTGTTGAAGGTCTCAAAGTGATGTAGTGATAAAAATCACCAATAAATCTTTGTTGATTTACCAAGTTGATTATCCCTTTAGTTTTTTTGTTTTGGTTTTTTTTTTTGCACAGTAGTCATTATCATAGAAATTCTTGTTTATATTTATGTTCAAATGTTTAGTTCCTGCTTATTTACAGGGCCACCAATAGCCTTTAGATGATGAACCACAATAAAAGCATTGTTCCATTTGTTTGTTTTTACCATGTATTTGTAGAGACATTGTTTCATGTGCATTTACTCCATATCCCTTCATTGATTATTTGATAGAGTTTGGCTCACCATTTTTGTACTTATATACAGTATTAACAATGAATAATTCAGAAGTTTTGTGTTATCGCCTAATCAACACCTGCCTTACATCTCTGGTGTTCACACAAATTAATACATACTGGGTTGATACAATAGCTTTTATCTTGATATAGACATAGATAGGTACTTGGCAACACAGATTAGGCTCATGGTAGTCTGGATCATTGACGGCAATTTCTGGTACATAATCTGTTGAATGTGGTAGTTCTCTACGCTGATATAGTAAAGGTTCTGTGTCTGTTACTCCATCATTACTTGCCATAATCTGCTATTGCTGCAAAAAAAACATAGAAACAGATGATATAACTTTTTTCACATGGTATATTTTTGATCTAGTCCAATGTATTTCTTCCATGAAAGAATTATCGACATGATGGACACAATACTTAAATTACAGTCAGAATACCTACTGGAATAAGTGATTTTATGATCACTTGTACAAGTTACTTTTGTTCATAAAAATATGAGAAGTAAGATTTGCTCCCCTTGATTTACTGCTAAAATTACTTTATGAAGTGATTATAAAAATGACTGAAAACAGTTATTTCAGGTTTTGCACCCTTAAACATGGGTACTCTAATTGTCTTTGTCCTGCAAATGGCCTAGAATTTGTCATAAAATACTGAGGATTCATATGTTGTCAGTTTCAAATAATATCAGATAATGTGAGTGCTGTCTTAATTTAATCACTGTTTACAATGATTTTTTTTTATTTTTAAGGAAAAATCACTCTTACATGTCTTGCAGGTAATATTTTCCTACAAACCCCAGCTGTCTTCAGGCCCTGCAAATACTGAGAATACCACTTTTTTTAATGCGTTTATAAAAAGTTGAATAATTTAAGTTCATAGGAAAATTATCACTGGTGTACAGAAAATTCATTTTATAATGGAAAACCAGTGTTGAAAATTGCATTAAAAGTAAAAAATAGGTAATTAATGTTTACAAAGTTCGCCTCTTTGTCACAGCAACCAAATTTTGCCTGGATGCTGACATACTACCAAAGATGCATGCACATGCAAGGTAAGATGATACTAGAATGTACAGTGACTGACATCTGAACTTGAATGTAAACTTGAATTTAAGTCAGTCAAGCAGAAAATATAGGTCAATGTGACCTACTTTTGCCTGGATGCTGACCTACCTTCAGAGATGCATGCATATGCAAGGTTAGATGATCCTACTATGTACAGTGACTGAGATCTGAACTCGGAGGTAAACTTGAATGTAAGTCACTCAAGCGGAAAATATAGGTCATATTGACCCCATTTTGCCTGGATGCTGATCTAACATCGGAGATGCATGCTCATGCAAGGTTAGATGATCCTACCATGTACAGTGACTGAGATCTGAACTCAGATAAGTCACTCAAGTGGAAAATGTAGGTCAAAGTTACCTAATTTTGCCTTGATGCTGACCTACCATCAGAGATACATGCATGTGCAAGGTTAGATGATCCTACCATGTACAGTGACTGAGATCTGAACTCGGATGTAAACTTGAATGTAAGTCACTCAAGCGGAAAATATAGGTCAATGTGACCTACTTTTGAATGGATGCTGACTTACCATCAGAGATGCATGCATGTGCAAGGTTAGATAATCCTACCATGTACAGTGACTGAGATCTAAACTCGGACGTAAACTTGAATGTAAGTCACTCAAGCGGAAAATGTAGGTCAAAGTGACCCAATTTTGCATGGATGCTTACCTACCATTAGAGATGCATGCATATGCACAGTTAGATGATCACAACATGTATAGTTTATACTGAGATATGACCTTTGATGTAAATTTAAATGCAAGCCACTCAAGCGGAAAATATAGGTCAGAGAGACCTAATTTTCTTGGAAGCTGTGAGTAAGCCCAAGATGCACCTGCATGCAAAGTTTGATGACCCTACCCTGCATAGTTATTAAGATATATACCTAAATGCGGACGCAGAGGCGGACGAAGACGTGGACGCGGACGCTGGGGGTACTCCAATAGTCCTCCTCAACTTTGTTGAGGCAAACTAAAAATTCTCCACAAAATCTCTAATTTCTCTGAGAATGTCATTGATTTCTTTACAAACATGTACTTAAGAGATGTCTCACATACTATTTCATCATATGGAATGGCTACAACAAATCTAATGAGTAAACCATGTGAACAATTCCAGATTTCATACACAATTTGGACTTTTGTTAAAAAGAGCTCTTAAATTACCTATAGTAGTGATTTTAAAATCACTTCTACCATTAGTTCCCCTGACTGTATTAAAACAAAAAACCTGAAATTGTCTTAAATGTAATATATCCATAAAGAAAATCAGTTTCTTTAAAAAAAAAAAAAAAAAAAAAAACTACAAATTTAAGGGGCATAACTCCAAAAAATTATTGTGCTGGTTTTCAATTTCTTTCAAGATAAAAATTCTGACCAAAATAAATGGGGACTGTAGCCATAACTCCTTTTGATTAAATCTGTCTTAATCCCAGATTTGATATTACCAATTTTGACTTTATCATAGTGTGAAAGGTAGGTGCTTTTAAAAGAGCAGGACATGCTTACCCTTCTGGAGCACCTGATTTTACTCTTGGTTTTATGAGAATTCACACTGTGAGTGCCTTGGTTTTGCATGTTGTGTTTTTATTTACATGTTTTGTGTTGTCTTGTGTTATTGTTTTTCTGTGTTTTTGTTTTGACCATGTCTCATTATTTTGATTTTTGTAATAACCAATCATTTGTTTCTTTGATATTCTACTGCCAATGTGTCTATTTGACATGTTTTTACAAATAATTCAAAATTAAATACCATAATGACAACAACACTTTAGTAAACCGAGAAGAGACATTAGTAGATGTTGGTTCAGTCTGTGGTAAATAATTCAAAAGTCACAACTCTTGTAAAAATTATCATTGAGTACTGCTTTTTGAACTGGTCTGAGGAATTATATAACCCTTTGATACAAATTTGACTCAAATCAAATTTGACCAAATATCATGCTTAATTGCTTTTACAAGGTGGACACAAAAGCAAAGCGACAGTAGAACAAGATTATGTTCAGTCCTACTAGCCAATCTGGTGATGTAAAAAAAATTAAATACTTAAGTAGGGAAATTAAAATCCGACTTGCACCATCACAAAATATGTGTTATATACATATCAAGAGAGTTAAATGCCTTTATCCAATTTGTCATCTGCCATACCATTTTAAGTTGTAGAGACTGACCTTAACTTGTGGTAGTGTTTACCTACATGTATCTTTTCATAGCTTTTTATCATGACTATGTAAAGAATAATACTGACCGGATTCTATGTCTCCAGGTTTCTGATAAGTTCCAGATATGACCCGAGTTCTTTTCTCTGGGTTACAGATAAGTTTCAATGTCAGCTGATATTTCCTGTCTCCAGGTTACTGATAAGTTCAAAATGACATATCACTTTAGTCTGTAGAGTTGAGACATTTCATTGTCTTACTGAAAAGAAACAGAGAATCAGTGATATTTTTTGTTTCAGAAATGAATGAATCTTTCTTTGTTTTACAGCTGTTTTAAACAAGCACGTACCAAGTAACTTTGCAATCTTAGTAGTTATGGTGGTAAAAAGCTGAGGCTGCAGAGCTTATGTTATTGTTATAATATGTATCCAACTTTAAATAAAACTTTTATGCTTAAGCATTTTGTTTGAATAATTAGGGATATTAATGCAATAAATTTGTTTGCTAGCAAATAACATTTAATATTAATTATCTACTTTCAACCATATTAAGTAATTAGTAATTATCTACTCTCTACCAAATTAAGATTTAAAAGATAAATATTAAATCATATTAACACTCAGTAACATCAATTGGAAGCATACAATCCCTCTTTCAAGCTCCATCTACCTACCGGTATATATAAGTTTGAAGTAGACTATTAAACAGTATATCTTTGGTGTGATTACTGATTGGATATAAATGGATTTTTACCACTAGCCTTAGGCTTATAAAGTTAGCTTGTAACATTGCAAAGCTTGTAGATACATGGTAAATTAAATCAGCTTTAAATGTACTTAATTTTTATACTGTCATTAATTTACAATTAGCCAATAGACCATATCCGAGCTCTGGTATAAGGATTTACCAGACCAATTTTCAACAAGTCACAGTATAAAAAACGTGATGTCATTGAGCCTAAAACCTCACAAAATTATGTTTTTGAATTGCATTCTTGGTCACAAGGGGCAGACATATTTGTGACATAGGGTGAACAAACAACAACTGGTGAATCTAAATACAAGAACTCAGATATGGTCTATTCAATAATTTTTTTTAAATGTAAAAAGTTTAATATATTTATAGAATTTTTATCTTCAACAAGAATCATTACTCAGAAAATCTTATGGCAAAAAGTATTCAATACATGTAGTCTAGAAATTGTTAAAAGGTTTATCCAAGAATTACTCTGAAAATGGCTTATGAGCTTGAATGCTATTACCGGTACATTATAATAAACTGCTGCGCCAAGAGGGCATGATACACCCATCCACTGTCAACTCAAACTTTATGGCATTGTTGGACCACAACAAAATTTTGACTGAAAAAAATCAAACAATATGTGCCTTACCAAGATGTAACCATTCAACACATATCAAATTAATAGTGAATTTTCAAAAAAATAAGTCCAAGGGCCATAACTGTCCACAAAAATCATTAAGCAGGAACCAAATTTAAACTTAATCCATAATTTATAAACATACAATCATAAACTATATATCAAATCAACATATTCACTCATTGTAAAGAAAAGGTGGAGAAACTGATGTTTTTCAAAAATTTACAAAGTCCAAGGGTCATAACTCTGTACAAAATCAACCAACCANAAAAAAACTCCGGAAACTTACATTTTTCAAAATTTCACTCAGTCCAAGGGCCATAACTCTGTACAAAATCAACCGACCGGAACCAAATTCGAACCTGATCTGTATCTCACCTAGATATATTCATATACCAAAAGGTTGTCAAGTTAAAGCATTGAACATGTTGAAGGAGAGAGGGAGAGGGTGTAATTTTTGAATGAAACTGGAAGTACATGTAGCACTATAGAGTTAACAGATCTTAGAGAGGAAGAAATAAAGACAAATACAGAGGAGAGACAAATATTCTCCTGCCTTTTGAACTACATAAGTACATAGGTACAGGTGTAACAGGGATTTATTCAGGCAGTGTATTTGTTCTTTTTGGATAAAATGCACTGGGATAGAATATCTACATCCAGTTTACTTATCACAATGGCATACTGACTGTGATCAAATAAACACCAAGGCAGAAGTACAATGGGTTGTTTCTGTATCTGTATCTCACTATCTGTAGGAATATGTCACAGATTCCCTTCCTGGGCTAATATGCGACGGGTGGCCTGCACAGATCTAGTCGCTCTGATTTAGCAGTCGATGTTTAATAAACTCCTCTGTTTTGTTGGTGCACACAATAGAGTCTTCAAGGTGGTTCCAGTCAATGGCTGTTTGCACAAATATTGAGTTTTTGTACTGTTCCCTTCTGCTCAGTGGTACAACTATATATCTACAGGTCTTCTGTTGTTCCTCACTTGATTGTCTATGGTGTTTGTTGTGACAAAGTTTGTGTAATTTGTTGCCCTAATTTGTCGCTTAGGTCTTTGAGACGTTACCAAATTATCTAGAGGAAGTGCCGGTTTCTGTCCCTCAACCACTTTAAAATAAACTAGAGGCTCATATGAGCCTGTATCGCTCATCTGGCTCTTGTTTTATTCATTGTCACCAATAGACCACCCATTCATACTATAAATCAGTTCACCAGATGTTACATTTTCATTCTTGAATGAGGTACAAACTAAAAATCACAAACTTTGGAAGGGATCACCCAAAGACAATTGTAACCAAGTTTGGTTCCAATTGACTCAGTAGGTTCAGAGAAGACATTTGAATACATTTCCCATAGAGTCCCTATGTTAAACTATCTTCCCTGCTGGCAGCCATCTTGAATGAGGTATGAACATAAAAATCGACAACTTTGAAGGGAAACATCTAAAGACTATTGTACCCAAGTTTGGTTCCAACTGGCTCAGTGGGTTCAGATCTAGAGGAGAAGACATTTGAATGCATTTCCCATAGGGTCCCTATGTTAAACTGTGCTCCACGCTGGCAGCCATCTTGGATGAGGTATGAATGTAAAAATCACAAACTTTTAAGGGGACCACCCAAGGACTATTGTGACCAAGTTTGGTTCAGTTTGACTTGGTAGTTTCAGAGAAGAAGATCTTTGACTACATTTCCCATAGGGTCCTATGTTAAACTATGTCAGAGTATGTCCCGTGCTGGCGACCATCTTGGATGAAGTACGAACATAAAAATCACAAACTTTAAAGGGGACCATCCAAAGACTACTGTGACAAAATTTGGTCCCCATTGGCTCAGTGGTTTCAGAGGAAAAGATCTTTGAATGCATTTCCCATAGGGTCCTATGTTAAACTATCTTTCCCGCTGGCGGCCATCTTGGATGAGATGCAAACCTGCTGGACATATGTAGAAATTGTAGTTCTGGAAAACCTCAACACTTTTGCAATTCACATTTAACCTTTATCTCAAACAGTTTTTGAAATGAAAGTAAAAACGTTAAAATACTGTGAAAAATCAAAGAAAAAGCGACAATAACTCCTATGTGGGTTGTCAGATTTTCTTCAAAATTGCAGGACATGTAGATCTTACTATGCTGACCATTTTTGTTTGATAAACTTCACTTCTATTTTCTATCATTTGCAATATATAAGACTAAAAGTAACGAAAAACTGAAACTTTTACAGAAAAGGGGCAATAATTCCAAGGCGGGTAAACGGATATTCTTCAAAATTGCAGGGCAGGTAGATCACATCATGTTGATCATTTTTACTCCCATGTCAGAATTTTGATATCTGTAATGGTTTTCGAGTAATTTGCAAAAAACGGCAATTTACCCCTATGTTCTATTTTTAGTAACAGCAGCCATGTTGTTTGGTCTACGGTCATAAAAATCACAAACTTGAAATAGAATACCCTGGTGATGATTCAGGCCAAGTTTGGTTAGTATTGGCCCAGTAGTTTTAGAGGAGGAGATCTTTGAATAAAAGTTAACGGACAGATGGACAACGGACGGATGAACAACGGACGCCGAGTAATGGCAAAAGCTCACCTGGCCAAAAATGAGCCATTGTTGCTGGTGACTGGTTTGAAGAGATGGTTGATCGATATCCTTTAGCATCTTGGTAAGACATCCCTCTTCCCTAGATTGGTATAATCTTTAGTGATGAGCCCCTGTCCATTTGATACATTCTAGCTGATTTATTGAGCTTGCTTTTTTGCAAACATTGGTAATTTGCTCCTAAGATCCATTTTAGGTCTTCTTGTATTTGTAAGCCAAGATAGGGGTTTGAGGTGACATGTTCCAAAATGTGGTTGTTCAGATTGTACAACTGATGGCTTTCCTTTTTTAGGTTAAATATATAACATTTTTTAGCGTTGAAGTGCATACCCCAGTCATTGGTCCATTTCTCTAATTCGATTTGAGGTCTTCCTGTAATTTGTTGTGATCTGTTAAGATTCTTAATATCTTAGTATAGCAGGCCGTCATTGGCAAATAACCTGACTGTTGAGTTCACTGCATCCGGAAGATCATTTATATATGGCACAAGAGTAACAGGCCTAGGACTGTACCTTTGGGACACCGGACTCAACTTGAGTGCTTGATGAAAATTCATCTTCCAACTGGACTCTCATTTTTTCTTTCTATGAAGAATGAAGTTAGCCATTTATTGATGTTTCCCCTGATTTTATATTAGATTTGGTGACATACATTGTAGTCGGTGGTGTGGAACAATATCTATGCTTTAGATAAATCCATGATATAATGTCTACTGTCCAGTTGATGTTCTTTGTTGTTGTTGTTATATACCTATATATTATTGTTTATATACCCATTATATTCTGCATGCTGGAAAGAAAGTATGCTTAAACAGGTAGGTAGGCAACATTTGATACATTCCTGGAGATACACTAGCAGGCAAGTTTCTAAAAAACATTGTTATATATTGCTACTATAAGTGCTTTTGTTTCATTTTAAAATTAAGCTTTTAGTGCTTTGCCGTATGTAAAGTTACTGTGCTTCTTTAACTGCTTTTGTGCTGTGTGAATATTTATGTGCTGCATGATGTGCTGCTGATCATGTCTTTTATTCTTTTTTTTTTGTGATAGGTAAAGTTTACTTATACTTGTCAATCCCTCCCTCCTTCTCTTAAGATTGTTTTTTTTTTATTAAACAAGCGCTCGTGTTTTCTACTTACAGATGCATATGTCTTTTCAGTTTGTATGTGTCCGTTGCAGGTCTACACAGGTCCATTCGAGTCTCTCTTAACTTTTCCTAATGTGTACACTTGTAGAACAAAAAGTACACATATTGAACTTAGATGGAATATTTTTACAAAACAGAAAAAAGAACTACGCTTTATCTTTTCAGTTGGATATTTTTCTTAACATGATATAGCTTTGATTTTTTTGCATATGTTCAAGAACGTATAATGAGTCCTTGATATGTTTCTGTTTTTTGGTTATTAGCTTAATCATTGAAACATTCTGTACCCATCTGAAATTTTCCTACAGCCTATATAGTGAAAGTAGGAAAAAAAGGCAGCTGAACAAGCTGTTGTTGCTGTAAGTAATCAGAAAACCAATGACAAGAAAATGATTAACATACTCATTTACAACAAGTATAAGCTTTTCGAAAAGGCTTGCAAATCCATGGGGAATGAGTAGTTTTAGGTTGGTCCCCGCCGTAATATTCAGTATGAGCTAACGTCATATACAAATATCTCGGAAAGGGCTTGCGGAACCAGACTAGAGTAGATTATAAATAGACGGTGAATTTTCCCGGAAAATTTTGACGTCACAATAAAGATTTTTGGACATAACAATGTTGCGTGACGCAATTTACTCCGATTGACGGGGCAATTCATTCAAAAAACGAAATTGGAAATTCATCTATACCCAAAACTGATATCATTTCTTCTTCTTCACAAAAAAATCTTATGATAGCAATGCCAAAGGATGTTTTAAATGTTATTTTATCAGCCTTTTCTTATTTTCAGGACACAATTCAGACCATTAGAAAATGTTTTCTTTTCAAAAAAACTAAATTTGACAAGCCAGTCTAATAGATGACTTTCCAGCTGGTGAATTTTCCCGTTCAATTTTGACCCCAGGTCAACCAGCACAATTCATTTATAAAAAGAAGTAAGAAAGTGGTTCTATATATGGTTGTCATTTTTATTCAGGTCAATGTCGAAGGGAGATGATCATGGCGGATAAAAATTTTTGTCCGCAATTTCTGTATTTACAACAGTATATTTTTAGCGAAAATCGCCATCTCATCATTATTTTTACTGCCCATATGCTTATATACGCAAGGTTCAATATCTCTGAGACACCATCATGACCATGAAGCTAAAAGTCACTTCATATTTGAATCCCTGGAATGGATAACTGAATCAGTGTTGACATTTTTCTGGAGTACAATTTGAGTTATCTCTCATGACCTTTAGCATTGCTACTTATGACAAATTTTAATCATAAGTCAAATTAGTCAATATGAAATGTTAAAACCTTACGTCTAATTTTTATCGTAAGATTTTTTGTGAAAAGGGCTGCTGGTCTCTGCATAGAGAAATATCGCACTTGCCCATGCAGGTTTCATTTCAGTATATATATATATCGTGCTTTCACCTGTTCTCGATACATGGGTTGTGCATCGTTTCCATTCCAGATTTGACTCGTCATTTAGACAAGGTCATCTGGGGTCACCAGGAGGAAAAATGACAAGGGACAGATATTCTCTACTAACGAATGTTACGTTACTATTCAACATATGGGTAAACAAGAATATGTGTCTAAGGGACACAATGCCACACCTCGCAACTATTTTGAACAGTGCTATATTTCATGCCCCTATGATCAGTTGAAGTTGGTTGCATGGATATATTTTTATTATGATTTAAGATGGCTGCCAGTGGGGAACATAGTTTTAACATTGGACCCTATGGGAAAACACATTGAAAGATCTTCACCTCAGAAACTACTAGTCCAATTAGAACTAAAGTTAGTCACAATGGTCCTTAGATAGTCCCTTCCAAAAAGGTATCCGGCAGGTCCGTACCTCATCCAAGATGGCCGCCAGCTGGGAACATAGTTTTAACATTAACCCTATGGGAAAACACATTCAGAGATCTTCTTCTCAGAAACCACTAATACAATTAGGACCAAACTTAGTTACAATGGTCCTTAGATGGTCCCTTTCAAAAAAGATATCTGACTGGTCCGTACCTAATCCAAGATGGCCGCCAGTGGGGAACATAGTTTTAACATTAGATGCTATGGGAAAACAGATTATAATATCTTCTTATCAGAAACTACTAGTCTAATTAGAACCAAACTTAGTCACAGTGGTCCTTAGATGGCCCCTTCCAAAAAAGGCATCTGACAGGTCCGTACCTCATCCAAGATGGCCCCAGCGGGGAACATAGTTTTAACATTGGACCCTATGGGAAAACAAATTCAAATATCTTCTTCTCAGAAACTGCTAGTCCAACTACATAGAACCAAACTTAGTCACAAGGATCCTTTGATGGTCCCTTCCGAAAAATGTATCCGACAGGTCCGTACCTCATCCAAGATGGCCGCCAGTGGGGAACATAGTTTTAACATTTGACCCTATTGAAAACACATTCAAAGATCTTCTTCTCAGAAACTAGTAGTCCAATTAGAACCAAACTTAGTCACAATGGTCCTTAGATGGTCCCTTCTAAAAAGGGTATCTGACAGGTTCTTACCTCATACAAGATGGCCGTTAGCCTGGAACATAGTTTTAACATTGAACGCTAAGGGAAAACACATGTCTTCTTATAAAATTTTAGTTTCTTGATATTTGGGTTATTGGATGTGTGGTTTGTTTCCATTGATTTATTCACCTTTTTTACCTTTTTTGGGCCATTTAGGGCTTGCTATATGGTGTGAGGTTCCTCACTGTGTTAAAGACCGTACGGTGACCCCTAGATGCTTTGTATTGGGTCGTTTTAACCTGGGTATGGGATGTTGTCTCCTTGACATTTACCCCATTTCCTTTCTTTTTCACATTTAAATATCTTTTTCTCAGAAAATACCAGTCCAATTAGAACCAAACTTAGTAACAATGGTCCTTAGATGATCCCTTTCAAAAAAAGGTATCCAACAGGTCCATACCTCATCCAAGATGGCGTCCGGTGGGGAATATAGTTTAAATTGGACACTTTGGAAAATAAATTCAAAGATCTGCTCAGAAACTACTAGTCAAGTGCAATTATAAAGCCAAACTTTGTCACAATTGTGGTTAGATGGTTCTGTCCAAAATAGGTCATTATGTCCTTACAGTACAAGGTGGCAGCCAGTAGGGTACACCTATGGTTATATGTGAAACACATTCAAGCCTAAAATGATTTAATCACAAAAATAGCTACAAAAGTTTTATTGTTCATACAGAAATATTCTTTTTTATTACTAGAACTTGTACTATATATATATCAAATAGATCTAATTATGTACATCAACACTAGAGGTGTAACGATGCACTGGTATATCGATATATTGCGGTATTTTTTAAAAAAACTAGGTACACAAGTACAGAATCTAGCGTATAGATACGTATCGTCTTCTGATTTCTGCTAAAATTTTAGAATCAGTATCACCTAAATGCTTAAAAATTATCCGATTTTGGCATGCAAAAGTGATCAGATTTAGGACAAACAAATGCATTTTTCTACATGAGAATGAACACTCATGTCTGATTAACAAATATTTTTCTATTTTATCACAAACAATAGTTAAAAGGAGCATATTTACATGTAAAAATGTAATCAAATTGAGAAATTAGAAGACGATACCTATCGATACATATCACGATACGCTTGTGTTGTATCGATATATCATGATACAATATTTTATTGATGATACTCATCCCTAATTAACACTAAGTACTCTTTTTAGGGAGTGTCTATAATTTAAAGATAGATATAATAAAAGTGAAAATTTTAAAAAGGGAGATAATTAAACTAAGGGAGGTTATAAACTAAATTTTCTTTTCAAACATGTTATAATTACAGCAATTTATTAGGACAAACTTTACCACTTTTCTTTTTTTAAGGGGTCTCTGAATGCTTTGATTTCAGCAATATGTATTACTTTGAATATAAAGGGGAACTCCTGCCCAAATTTTTTTTGAATTACATGTGATCTGATATAGGTTGTAATAAATGGAGGAGCTCTTAGTTGCCATGGAAACCAGACAAGAAAACTGAAATTTTAGAAAAAAAAGTATAGCGCTACATACTAGTATTTTATTTATAGTTTCAGCAATATGTATAAAATAGATTATGAGGGCAACCTTTGCCCAATTTTTTTTTTAAAGGGGGCTCAAAATGTATTTAATTTCAGCAATATGTGTTTTATAGGGGAACCCCTGCCCAAATTTTTTTTTGAATGGGGGTCTGATATGGGTTATTGACACCAAACAAGAAAACTGAAATTTTAGAAAAAAATCATTCTGCTAAATTTTAAATCCCAATCCAAGGTTGCTTCTAGAGGTGAACATACATGTAGCTTAAACTCTGGACCTTATTGGAAATACCATTCATCTCTCTACATTATGTATGTCAGCAATGGCCCAGGTTAGCGATACAGGCTCTTGAGAGCCTCATGTTATGATTTTTGTTTAATTATACCCTAATGTGTATTTATACAAAGTTTCATGATAATAGCATACATCCTTTACAGGAAAAAAAACCGTTAAACCTGAGGGTAAACCTGACTTGGGACGGACGGAAGGACGAATGAACAGACGGACAGACCCGAACACTATATGCCCCCCTACTATCGTAGGCGGGGCATAACAATCGTTTTCAACTAACAAAGAAATCCACGAGGAACATTTCCAACCCACAAAAACTTGAATAGAAATGAAGGAATTACTATCTTCGTCATATCAGCGTCTTGGAACCAGTTTTGTACCAGATTCCTCTTCGTTTGACTAAAATTATGAGCGATCCTGCAAATGCCCAACCCATGTATAATAACCAGTTCTTGATAGTTTTGTGCCATCCAGTTTTGACAAATTTGAACGTGTCATTTGTTTGTCAGAAATTTTCAAAAAGAACATCACTTCTTTCAGTGACAGAAAGCACAATTATTAATGGCCATAATACTTAACAAGGTGTTTATTATTGTCATGAATGAAATTTGCAATTTTTCTATGCTTTTCACTATTTCCAGTTTTCCTCAATCTTTGACAGGTTTTATAGCAAAAACTAATTTACAGATAAAAACAAATTTCGCCTGTTCCTAAAGGTAATTGACCTGCAATCCATTCCCGAAAGTAAGTAAACTGATGAAGCTGTTGCAGAGGAAGTATATGGAATACTGTACAAGTCTTTTCTTATCAATTTCTATTCCATGAAGGGAGGATTTCAATTTGGGAATTTCTGTTGTTTGCTGGTTGTGATGTGTAATTTTGCATACATAAATCATTAAACAATGACAATAGACATAAGGAAAGGACAAAGATTCCAAGACTAATTCATAAATTGATAAATGGATAGATAAATGAATAAATAAATACAACAAAACAAAATAAATAAATACAATAAAAAGACACAAACAAATATTGAAATTTAAAAGTAAGGTCATAAAAAAATAATTTATTGGTTCACAGGCCCTCCCTCATCAAGTTTTGGGCTTGAAAAAGGCCCCTCATTGACCCTATTTTTTGCCATTTCAATAAAATAAAAACAAAAAATCACCTCCCTCACTACATTTTTGGTGGTTTTTACAATGTAAAAAGCTGCCTCATCTATTTTTTAGCAAATAAAAAGATAAAAAAAATCACCTCCCTCCCTCATCATTTTAAATGAAAAATTGCCTGAGAACCAGTTAATTAATTTTGTATGGCCTAATTATTGAAAGGATAAAAAATATTACTGTGCCAGAATTGATTTATTTATTGTTAGAAAATTACATGGATTATGATGTTACTTAAGGTCGTAAATTTGCCCTCCATACATACTTATCCAGAACTGGTGACATCAAACATGTCATGTCAAAAACTAAGTTGTTGGTCAAACTTTCAATTCTGTGTACTTACTGGATGCTATCTTGTCATTTTTGACAAATGTAATGGGCAACATCTAACAAACCAGAAAACCAATAAATATCTCTAATTTAATGAACAAACAAAAAGTTTAATACCATAAATACCTTAAGCTATCGAGAACCGTCAACACCAGGATCATATTTTAGTACATTGTTTATAGACTGATTTAATTAAATTGCAATTGTATTGAAACAACTCTCGTTTTGAAATCACGAAAAAAGGCCGATTTTTATTGTTTTACAGTGTTTTCAAGTCCATTGCATTAAAGTTACTAATAATACAAAATATTCTCTTTATCAATTGCATATGACTGACTTCGATGCACACAAATTAGAAAAAAGCTTTTGATTCTGCTATCTATTGTGACATCATAGTGCTGGATTGACCAATCAAATCAGTCGAGTTTAATATTACATCCCCAATATAGGCGTTGAAGCTAATGGTGTTTACTTATATTATCTATGTAAAAAAATGGATATTTCAAATTGCAATATATTCAGTGTTATAATACCTATGATATTGAAATTATCATTTGATGTTCCAAATGTATATTCCGCGTTTCAATAAAATATCTTGAAAAATGAATGAATAAATCAAAGTTGAAGTTACATATATATGTAGGACTCAAATCTATGGCGGGTTCCAAATCTATGGTAGATTCCAAATCTATGGTAGAAAGTGACGTAACAAAAGATGTGTTGCTCCAAATCTATGGCAGATTACATTGTCTCCAAATCTATGGCAGATTTTGCTGTTCCCAAATCTATGGCAGATTTTGATGTTCCCAAATCTATGGCAGGTTTACTTATTTCCAAATTGATGACAAATTTAATTAATTTAATTAATACGGCGGTATACCTATTTCCGAATCGATAACAGATTGAATTTTACAAAGTCTCAGGAAAAATTACAGAATGAACAATATTGTATCGCAGATGAGTTTTAATACAAATTTAAGCTAAAAATGAATGTATTTGTTTGCGTCATGGCATTAGAAACATTTAAATATTTGTGTGATTAAATCCTCTACAACTACATGTTTTCCAAAATCTGTTGCATATTTTGCTTTCCCGATTTTTTTTTTCATATTGTTAATGTTCGATTTTGCTATTTCTATAAAACAAATGTCATGAACGTATTGAATTTGTTTTTTTATTCTATTGCATCGCAGTATAATGTATTAGCTGAAGAATTAAATAAATTCAAAAGCTTAAAGGTCTTTTGTGTATTCAAATGATATATTTTTATTGTTGTTCTCTGGCATGTTATTTTCTGTCTTATTTTTTTGGGGGGGGGTTATTTTAATGTTGCTTTTGTCATTCCAAAATGCGGGAAATGCATGGGATTTTTATGGGAAACGTTGACGTTGTAAACGTCACAACAGGGTATACGTATTTTTTTTCAAACATCGAAGTCCAACAATGGACAACCAGATCAAAATAGTGTACATGACGACGGTTTTGATGAAGGACAAACACAAACAGGTCTCGCAAAACAAATGCTATTTTGAATAAAAGCACAACATATTTTTGCATTGGGCTACTAAAGGAGGGGGGTTGTAACAAACATATGCCCTCCCAATTCAAGGAAAACTTTAGGATGGTGGGTTTGGTTTTTTTTTGTATTTGCCTCGGTGAGGGTTACAAATAGGGTTAAGGCCAGTGCTAGAGATGACAAATAGGGTTAATGTTGAGAAAGGGTAATGGTTTGTGTTAGCCATAGGGTTAGGGTTAGTGTTCTAAGGTTATATTTATCATAGTTTGGGGATTATCCTACTTTAGGAAAGGGACCACCCTAAAGTAAACTAAGACCGAGAACTCATACGAATTGATTCTTATTGTCTCAATCAGTTATTTAAAAAGTGGAATATCGAAGGACTGATAAATTTTAATTCATCCGAAAAAAACTAAAATGCAATTAAAAAAAAAAGATTATTTCAAGGGCATAACCACAATCTTTCTGGGGTCCCCTAAAATGAAATATTCAGAAAAGATTGCATATAATGTACATGTATACAAACAGGTATCCATATATCAAGCAATAGGCCTTTTTCAGAAAATCATTTACTCCGTTATTCGGTTTCGGCATTAAATAGAATGAAACAGTTCCGGTTATCAACCCAACACAGAAAGTGTTGTTCAACCTGAACACAGTTCATAAGGGACTGGTCAAAATTTCTTGATGCATGGGACCGGTGCAAACTGTAATGGGACAAGTATTTTTTCTTGATGCATGGGACCGGTGCAAACTGTAATGGGACAAGTATTTTTTGCAGCTGTTACTGGAATGGGACATAGTGTTTTTTTAATCATGGCAGGCATGGGACAAGAATTTTTTTCTAAAATGTATGTATGAATATTCAAAGTGTAAATTCATCAATTCTTGACTAATGAAAGCACAAAAGTGAAATTATTTGAGAAACTATCAGTATAAATCGGTCATTCTAGTATTAAAAGGACATGAAATATATAAAAGGGTAAAAGTAATAAAAATTTTACTCAAAGGAGTTACCACAGAGGAGAAATCCACATTTTATACTTGGTTCTCCCATACCGATAAACAGTGAAACCTTTATTCGAATTAAGTTAAAGTCAAAAGTGATAAAAAGAAAATTATTTGACAAACTATTTCTATTATTAGGTGACCAAAGGACATAAATAGTACATGAAATGTATAAGGAGAATAGATTAATAAAGGATATTATCAAAGAAGTTACCTTAGAGGAGAAATCCTCATTTTTATACTTGGTTCTCCCATACCGATAAATAGCGAAACCTTTATTAGAATAAGTAACAGTCAAAAGTGAAATTATTTGACAAACTATTACTATTATTATGTGTCCAAAGGTATAAATAGTACATGAAATGTATAAGGAGAATAGATTAATAAAGGATATTATCAAAGAAGTTACCTTAGAGGAGAAATCCTAATTTTTATACTTGGTTCTCCCATACTGATAAACAGCAAAACCTTTATTAGAATAAGTAACAGTCAAAAGTGAAATTATTTGACAAACTATTACTATTATTATGTGTCCAAAGGTATAAATAGTACATGAAATATATAAAGAGAGTAGACTAATAAAGGATATGTTCAAAGAAGTAACCTTAGAGGAGAAATCATAACTTTTATACTTGGTTCTCCCATACCGATAAAGAACAAATTCATTATTTGAATAATGCAAGGACACAAGTGTCATTATTTGGAAAACCACAACTGATATTTGGTGTTGTTAAATTTAAAAAGTACATAAAATATATATATATATATATATGAAGTAGGTAAAATATCAAACTTTCTAATGGCAATATTGATACAATGCATAGTAGTATTAGTAAACTATCCAAATACATAGAAGCAAGAAATATAACCAAAACTTTTATCATATTTTTTGTCTTTCAACATGGGACAAACTCTTTTTTACCAGGAAATAAGTATGGGACAAGTATATTTGTAATCTGCCAGTAGCCATGGGGTCAGGAGAAATATTTCACACAATTTTGTTTTTGCACCGGTCCCATGCATTAAGAAATTTTGACCAGTCCCTAAGGCTAAATAAAAAAATAGGTGTGGTTCCGGTCACCCGACCGACCCTATTTTTTCCTGCCGACCCTAGACTTTTTTTTCACCCAAAAAGTAAAAAAAAAATAGAAATAAAACGACCGACCCTAGTTTTTATTGCCACTTTTGACTGACAAAGTTTAAGTAGAGATCAGCGGCAAGAAACTGTAAATCGGTATTATCATAGTTTATCAACTATTTACTTTATCGGAACCTTTTTATGAAGTATTTGATGAGAAACGAGCTCAAACGCCGCGAAAATTGAAGTTATTCACCATCAGGAAGTTTTCGTGCAATCGTAAATTCGGAACGCGTTCGGCGCGGACTGTCGTATTTGTATTTATTTCACATGTTATTTAATATTTCAGAGGCTTCAAAGCCTATTAAACTGTTGCGGGATAAATTTAAAGGAGACTTAAACCTCTTCTTTTACATCTGTTGTCAAGAGTCAATGTGATATAAATAGCATTGTCAGCTGTATCGACACTTTACCGATCACATGGTTTGTTGACATCCTCAAAAGTTACGGCGGCTAATGAAATATTCGAGATTATGAATGTATGATATGAAAATATAAATTTTGGTGGAAATTACATTCTCTTTATAACTGTTAGGAATTTTCCACTTCATAACAACCTATAGTATTTATCAAGTCACATAGTGTTAAGAACGATCGTTTGGCTTGAACTGAGACTAAAAATCGATCATCTTGGAACTTGGACAAATCCTCAAGTATCCACATCATTTAGATTTAAAAAGATAAAAAAAAAAAAATCCCGACCTACCGACCCTATTTTTTTCAGAGGGGTGACCGGAACCACACCTATTTTTTTATTTGGCCTAACACAGTTCATATTTAGATTACTAGGCCATTGTTTACTGTGACACTGCACTAATTTTGTTAAAATTAAAATGTATTCAGAGTTTAAGTTGTCCATTGTTGGCCAACAGTAAGAGTGATAACCGAAAGCGAAGAGTGTGTGTACCTCCATTTGATGGGAGAGTTCCAATCCAGAAAAAGATAACATCACTTCATTGAAAGGGCTATTATACAAATGTACTTGATCATCACATAAGCAAGATAGTTTATGTAGTGAGTACATATAATATGCACAAAGCTCTGTCCAGGGCTGATTTTCCCTTTCAATTAAGGTCCCATTAGTTGTTTTTGTTCTTTATCAGCTTTTATTTACCGTCTTTCGTTTTGTTTTTGTTTGCACTGATGAGACATGTTAAAAAAACACACACGGTATCTATCTGTTTTTATTCATCTTTCGGTTTTTCAAATGTTTTTACTTTATCTGCAATGAAGAGAAAAAAGTTGTCGAAATGGCCAACTCAATAAACTTGATTTAAATTAATTCGGTATGTACTGGTTTATGTTGTTGGCAGAAAATGATAAGTTGTCTTTCCCATTTTGAAAATATGTTTTCATGTGATGTCAAATCAGCCATAGATTTGCCACTGTGAAAATCTACCATAGATTTGGGATTCTGTTAAATCTGCCACAGATTTGGGACTCTAAAAAACTGCCATAGATTTGGCACACCAAAATTCTGCCATAGATTTGGGAGTGACCAAATCTGCCATAGATTTGGCTCTGAAAAACTACCATAGATTTGGGATTGCCTAAATCTGCCATAGATTTGGATTGGTGACGTCAGGATCTGCCATAGATTTGGAATCTGCCATAGATTTGGAACCCGCCATAGATTTGAGTCCTACATATATAAAGTGAAATGAGGACTTTTTCACCGCCTCTACAGGTAAAGTGCCCAGATGTCAGGATAAAGGAATTGAAGCAAGGACTTATAATGAGAAGGATTTATATGCTTCTCGTACATAATCCATTTTGCATTTTAAAATTTATGGTGGGACGTTTGATATGCATTCATTGTACAGCTAACTACTGAAAAAAATGTACATGGAATTTAAGATGATGTTTTTTTGAAAGCTGAAACACTTTTACATTTTTATGCCCCGCTTACGATAGTAGAGGGGCATATAGTGCGCAGGTTGTCCGTCTGTCCGTCCGTTCGTCCGTCCCGAGCTAGGTTTACCTACAGGTTTAAGTTTTTTCTGTGAAGGATGTATGCTATTATCATGAAACTTTATATAAATACACATTTGTGTCTAATTAAACAAAAATCATAATAAAATTTTACCCATGCAACCAACTTCATGCTTCACTGATCATGGGAAAAAAGTGTGATAGTATGAGGTTTACCCACAGGTTGAAGTTTTTTTTCTATGAAGGATGAATGCTATTATCATTTAACTTTACATAAATACACATTAGAATCTAATTAAACAAAAATCATAATTAAAATATATCCATGCTACCAACTTCATGCTTCACTGATCATAGGGAAAAGCGTGATATTATGAGGTTTACCCATAGGTTGAAGTTTTTTTCTGTGAAGGATGTATGCTATTATCATTTAACTTTACTTAATACACATTAGCATCTAATTAAACAAAAATCATAATAAAAATTTATCCATGCTACCAACTTCATGCTTCACTGATCATGGAAAAAAGGGTGTAGAATGAGGTTTTACCTCAGTTTGAAGTTTTTTCTCTATGAAGGATGTATGCTATTATCATTAGATACTCATTAGGCTATAAATTAATAAAAAATATTATAAATATTTACCAATGTAACCAACTTTATGCTTCACTGGTCATGGAAAAAGGGGATAGTTTAAGGTTTATCCATAGGTTTAAGTTTCTTTTCTGTGAAGGATGTATGCTATTATCATTGAATTTTATTAAATACCTATTAGGGTATAATCAAACTAAAATCATAATAAGAATATTTCCATGCAAGCAACTTCATGCTTTACTGGTCACGAAATATACCATTCTTCAAAAGAGTTGTGAGGTGGGGCATTGTGTCCGTTAGACACATATTCTTGTTAGAGTTAATTTGGTATCATTATATCATGTATATGGCAAGTACTTTCTTCAATAAATGTGATTGAAATTTGTAATCAAGACATTTTCATATTTATGTCGTTTTAATGCTTTAAAGATAGTGTCAAAATATTTACAAGATCTCACATCTCGCGATATACAGATAATTATAGTTTTCATAACGAGAAAGAATTGTATATCGATGGATATCAACTAGAGTTATGTAATTTCAAAATATAATAAACGAGCCTTTGGCGAGTTTATTATATTTGAAATTACATAACGAGAGTTGATATCCAGCGATATACAATTTTTTTCCAGTTGTTAAAACTATTTCTCTTATGATTTTCACAATATTCAGTGCCGAACTGCTGTTTTTGTTTCAAACAACAACACCGTTGCTAGGTAACGTTAATCACGGCCAACAAGATTTCACAGTGGTCCAATAAAAAACGTTGAAAAAATAATAGCACATCATGCGTGATGTGTTAATACTTGATGCGCGACCAATGAAATTCCTGTAAAAGCGATTCAACAAGTTCATATCTAACTCCAGCTTCAAAGTGTCGTTATGTACCACAAATAACTTTTCGTGCAAGGAAAAGATAATAAGCGTGCATCAAGAGAATTTCCAATATTTATCACAAGATGCTCATCCTTCTCATTACATGTCTTTGATTGAAGGTACTGTACAGCTAACACAAGGAACTCAAATACCTTGTTTTCGGATGGATCATAGTGGACTGATTAGATAATTCCATGTACATGTAAAAAGGTTGATGATCACAGAGGTCCAGCTTATAATGTCATAACCCAACATTATTTCATTTTTGGTATTTGACTTTATATATAGGGGGAATGTGTCGTCTGCCATTCTGGTCACCTTATGATATCAACTTCCTGTTTGGCGGGACTTAGCCATTTTTCCCTATATTGAACATAGTGAAAATTTTTGTCACAATTTTCTCAGCTACGGCTGGGCCGATTCATTTTAAGTTTAGCATTTGACTTTATATATAGGGGGAATGCGTCGTCTGCCATTTTGGTCGCCTTATGATATCAACTTCCTGTTTTGCAAGACTTGGCCATTTTTTTCCTATTTAATGTTCAAAACAATATGAGTGGGGGTATACCTAGCACGACAACGAGTGCAGTCTGATGTTGGTTCGTTTTGAATTCCATTGTTAAAAATATATTTAAGTTTATGTCTTAGAATTTATGTCCTAGTGTATTTTGTCCAAATGGAAAGAATACACTGGTCTAAAGAATTCACTTTTACAAATATTTTATTCTAATTTTCCATCCTTGTATATTGAACATATTTGTAAGAACAGTGATTTGATGACAGAATTTTCATGCCTTTTTATCAGGACAATGTGACAAAAAAAATCAAGGCTTGCAAATATCAGAAGTCTAAAATTTCTACCTTGACATTTGGAACCTTTGTTGGCAGCAAAAATTCTGTTGCAGTTTCAACCAGCCCAACTGCATGGGTAAAAAAATTGTATGATAGTAGACAAGACTTAGTGTGGATAGTATACTGTAGATTTTAATATATATAACAATAAAAATGTTTAAAGTGACAAACTATTACAGAGAGTGACTTGTCATGCTTGTAGTAAATCTACATTTGATCCTATGGGAAAACATTTTCAAAGATCTTCTTCTAAGAAACTGCTTGGCCAATTGGAACCAAACTTGACCACAATATTCCTTGGGTGCTTTCATGTGAAAATGTTTTTTTTTAGGTCTGCACTAAATCCAAGATGGCTACCAGAAGGGAACATAGTTTAACACTGGACCCCATTTGAAAATACATTCATTCAGAGATCTCTTCTTTAAAACCACTAATAGTACTTGACCAATTGGAACCAAAATGGGCTGCAATAGTCCCTCTAGATCTGTTGTAGTGTTTTTCATGTTCACACTTTATCCAAGATGGCCACTAGTGGGGATCATAATTCCACATTGGACCATATGGAAAACACATTCAAAGATCTTCTCAGAAACGACTAGTCCAATTAGAACCAAGAAGATAGAATAACATCTGACCCTATGGAAAATGTCATTCATACCTCTGAAACTGCTGTTTATGTCAATCATCAGGTCCGGGTGAGCAATACAAGATCTTGAGCCGGCTTCTTGTTTCAGACTTGTTGGGTGGTGGGACTAAGGGCAAAATTTTTATTTTACTTGAAAAACTTAAATTTTTAGAGTTAACATGCACTAATTCTCAAATTTCTAAGACAAACAGTAGAATTTTAATGTCTCAGACTGCAATAACTAGAACAACATGGATATTTTGAACCCATTTTGTTGCCCCTTTTTAGCTCACAAGGCTATAGCCAGGGTGAGCTTTTGCCATCACTTTTCGTCCTTCGTCCATCCGGCGTAAACTTTTCATTCAAAGATCTTCTTCTCTGAAACTACTGGGCCAATTGAAACCAATCTTGGCCTCAATAGTCCTTAGATGGTCCCCTGCAAAAAAGTTGTTTTTCAGATCCGTGCTATATCCAAGATGGCCGCCAGCGGGGATCATAGTTTTAACATTGGACCCTATTGGAAAATACTTTCAAAAATCTTCTCCTCTGAAACTACTGAGCCAATTAAAACCAAACTCGGCCACAATAGTCCTTAGATAGTCCCCTGCAAAAAAGATGTTTTTCAGATCCGCACTATATCGAAGATGGCTGCCAGTGGGGATCATAGTTTTAACATTGGACCCTATGGGAAAACACTTTCAAAGATCTTCTCCTCTGAAACTACTGAGCCAATTGAAACCAAACTTGGCCACAATAGTCCTTAGATGGTCTCCTGCAAAAAAAGTTGTTTTTCAGATCCACACTATATCCAAGATGGCCTCAAGCAAGGATTATAGTTTTAACATTGGACTCTATTGGGAAACACATTCAAAGATCTTCTCCACTGAAACTATTGGGCCTAATGAAACCAAACTTGGCCACAACAGTCCTTGGGTGGCCCCCTCCCCTGCAAAAAAAGTTGTTTTTCAGATCCGCGCTATATCCAAGATGGCCGCCATCAGGGATCATAGTTTTAACATTGGACCCTATGGGAAAAGACATTCAAAGATCTCCTCTGAAACTACTGGGTCAATTGAAACCAAACTTAGCCACAATAGTCCTTAAATTGTCTCCAGCAAAAGAGTTGTTTTTCAGATCTGCGCTATATCCAAGATGGCCGCCAGCGGGGATCATACTTTTAATATTGGACCCTATAGGAAAAGACATTCAAAGATCTTCTCCTCTGAAACTTCTGGACCAATTAGATCCAAACTTGGCCAAAATAGTCTTTAGGTTGCTCCTTGCAAAAAAGTTGGTTTTCAGGTCTACGCTTTATCCAAGATGTCTGCCAGTGGGGAACATAGTTTCAACATTGGACCCTATGGGAAAACACTTTCAAAGATCTTCTCCTCTGAAACTGATGAGCCAATCGGAACCAAACTTGGCCACAACAGTCTTTAGGTTGCCCCCTGCAAAAGAGTTGTTTTTCAAGTCTTTGCTTTATGCAAAATGGCTGCCAGCATGGAACATAGATTTAACATTGGACCCTACAGGAAAGCGTTAAAAGATCTTCTGTGATACTACTTGGCCAATAATAAAAATTTACTTGGTCACAATGGGCTAAAGTTGTTCCCATTTAAAAAATTTGCCTGGCTTGTATGCATCACGTTCAAGATGGCCCCAGTGGGGAACATAGTTTAACCTTGAAACCTATCCGAAACCTATCAGACAGCATTTAAAGATCTTCTGCTCTGAAAATATTTAACCAATTGGAACCAAAATTAGACCCAATGGTCCTTAGATGGCCCCTTCAAGAAAGGTGACAGTAGAACTGCACCCCATCCAAAATAGCTGCTAGTCTGGAACATAGTTTAACTTATGATAATATAACATCAGTGTCTATTATCAAATTTGAAAATAATGCCCTTAAAACATTGGGACTATTTTAACTGCATATGTCAGCAGTGGCCCAGGTGAGCGATACAGGCTCTTGAGAGCCTCTTGTTTACAAGTTTAAACTTGGTTAAACCTCAAAAACTCAACATCCCTCTATCTTGAACTGTTTTTGTTGGTCCCTTGGGTATTCTAGTCATCAAAGTTCGACTGTACTTTCATGTAATTGATTAGGCCAAATAAAAAAAATAGGTGTGGTTCCGGTCACCCCTCTGAAAAAAATAGGGTCGGTAGGTCGGGATTTTTTTTTATTTTATTTTTTTCATCTTTTTAAATCATATATAATACTTAACATGTAAATGCATTGTAACCTATGATATAAAACCATGTATTATCCCCACATTTTTATCCTAAAAATGATGTGGATACTTGAGGATTTGTCCAAGTTCCAAGATGATCGATTTTTAGTCTCAGTTCAAGCCAAACGATCGTTCTTAACACTATGTGACTTGATAAATACTATAGGTTGTTATGAAGTGGAAAATTCCTAACAGTTATAAAGAGAATGTAATTTCCACCAAAATTTATATTTTCTTATCATAATTAAGAAATAAAACATGGCTGCCATACTATATTGTCATTATAACATGGGCTTGAGTTGTTTTTGCAAATATTTTATCCCGAGCGTTAGCGAGGGGTAAAATATGCAAAAACAACGAAAGCCCATGTTATAATGACAATATAGTATTTGGCGGCTATGATTTATTTCGATTCTGATATGGAAATTTCACCCATTTTATACATGAAGTGAGCAGCGACTATCTAATGGTTCCGTAACATTTTGATTTTGCTAAACAAATACACGGACAAAAAACTTTCCACAAATACAACAAAAACTTTGTTTCGTTTGATGAAATTGCTATTTTAACTGTAGAAAATGCCTCAAGTCCTCTTAATCTCCATTCAAACTTTCCAACCGACGCTGCTTATGAACCGGACATTACGATGTTATTTGTGACGTCACGAGTAGGAAAATTAAAGTTTGTCCCGAACATTGCCTTTTCAAGTAAAAAAATTCCATAATGAATTTCGGAAACAAATTTAATTAAAAAGTTGTTAGTGGATGGTAGATGATTTTGACAGTAAAAATGAAAAATAGATTCAAAATATGCAACAGAAACTATGCATCTTTTGCGCATGTGCTAAGAGTGTTATATTGGTATTATAACATGACTCTATTTACAAAGCTAATACAGGAAGCCATATTAGAATCTCGAATATTTCATTAGCCGCCGTAACTTTTGAGGATGTCAACAAACCATGTGATCGGTAAAGTGTCGATATATCTGACAATGCTATTTATATCACATTGACTCTTGACAACAGATGTAAAAGAAGAGGTTTAAGTCTCCTTTAAATTTATCCCGCAACAGTTTAATAGGCTTTGAAGCCTCTGAAATATTAAATAACATGTGAAATAAATACAAATACGACAGTCCGCGCCGAACTCGTTCCGAATTTATGATTGCACGAAAACTTCCTGATGGTGAATAACTTCAATTTTCGCGGCGTTTGAGCTCGTTTCTCATCAAATACTTCATAAAAAGGTTCCGATAAAGTAAATAGTTGATAAACTATGATAATACCGATTTACAGTTTCTTGCCGCTGATCTCTACTTAAACTTTGTCAGTCAAAAGTGGCCATAAAAACTAGGGTCGGTCGTTTTATTTCTATTTTTTTTTTACTTTTTGGGTGAAAAAAAAGTCTAGGGTCGGCAGGAAAAAATAGGGTCGGTCGGGTGACCGGAACCACACCTATTTTTTTATTTAGCCTTATCATCATACATAGATATGCATAACATATTTCTATAGAAATCAGAAAAAAAAGTTATTTTATAAAAAAAGGCTAATTTTTTAGTCAAACACCACTTTTCTGACCAAAATAAAACTTCATTTATATTAATCATTTTTATGCAGATGTGCATATTGTTTAATTAAAAATCTTGATAAAACTTTGCTTTTATATGAAGATTTTCAATATTTTTATGAAGTCTTTTTGGATGAAAACTTTCTTTTAAGATAAAATTTGTACATCATGTACATGTATATAAAAAAGTCAAATTTTCAGACCAGATTTTGTTCTCATTTAAAGTTGTCAAAGCTGATTTCAGCTGTTTTTGCTATCCCCATTTGAGGATGTTAAGTTCAATTTAAATAAGCTGGTGAGGCCTTTTTGGACTTTGCAGTATTCAGGAGCGGATAAAGGGGTTGGCATGAGGGGCGTGTGCCCCTAAAACCAGAAAAAAAATTAATCTTTTTGGGGAAAAATTGGGGTTCTAGCCAAATATTTGTCTAAAAATATGCCACTTTTCTTAACTGTGCCCCTTCTAACTACAAATCTTGAATCCACCCCATATATTTAGTAGTTTGAGATGAATTTTAGTTGAAAATCGCAAATATAAACCTAAGTATTACAAAGTTAGCTATTCAGGCTCTTTTGAGCCTCTGAGTTTGAAAGATCTATTATTCAAGAACAAAATCTAAGGTTCATGAAAAATAGGCTTGTTACTTGTTTATCCTTTGTATTTAACTGTCATAGCTGTTTCCATTGTCTTCATAAGAACAGATGTTCTGAATACGGTCTGCTGTTTCTCTTTATTACAATTATTTTCATCTTATGAATTTCTCTGAGATGACTTGGTTGGGCCCATATGATAAAAATTATAACAAATTCACAGTGCACTGTTATGACTTTTAATACACATGTATTTCATGAATTGTTATATGACAAGGAGACTTATGTAAATCCTGTTATATTTCAGGTCATAATGGAAGGTTACCATACAGATAATGGAGATTGGCAAGTTTCTAAAACTTTGCCACAATGTATGATGTATATGCTGGAACACGAGATAATGTGTGATGTCATATTTAAAGTTGGCACAGATCAAACCATGGTTAAAGCACACAAATATATGTTAGCTAGTCGAAGTCCAGTATTTTATACAATGTTTGAAGGGTCCATTCCAGAAACTGGTGAAGTAACTGTACCAGATATAGATACTCAGGAATTTAAAATTTTGCTGAAGTTAGTATATTTCTGACATACCACCATATCATAGTATATTTAAATTTTTTAGAAAACTTAAGAGATGACATATTGATCATATAAAAGAGAAACAATTCAAAAACTGCTATCTTCATGTCTATTAGTGTTGTCCCAATGATCGATTGTAATTGAAAAAAAATTAATTGATCATGCTACAGATTTTGATGATTGATTGAAAACTTATCTAACTGATTGAATTAATGTCTCATATGTTTCCTGTGAATTATATATTAATATGAATATTTTGTAAGTGTATTGATTTACAATGGAAATGAAACCCTATTTTCACTTGTATAAATTGTCGATAAATTCAAATTCTACCATTAAAAAAATTTCCTTTTCATTTTGCTCTGCCTGTGATGAAAAGGCACAGAGGTGAGAATAAGGGATAGTGTTTCAGGTGGCAGTGGTGGCATCAAAATTGAAAACTATTAAAAGGGTCGTACATGGGGGTACCATGCAAGCACGTATGAGAAATAAAATAAGAGGAACGAAAAATTAGAAATTGGCTTGCACGATGCCCATTTTTTGTTTGCATGAAACACAGCAAAGACCCTCCAACATGGCAACAGGTGAAATAAAAACGGCAAACACACTGCAGGAAAATAACCCTGTGCCACCCTCTATTAAGAATTCTAAACCTTATGTAACTTGTAGGTAAATATTTATCAGTTATGGACTTTTTAAGAAGTCAATACGTTAAATATGGACCTGTTAGGTTTATATTGACCGAAGACAAAGTCTGAGGTTAATATATTCCTAACAGGTCCATATTTAACATAAATTGGCTTGCACAATGCCCATTTTCGGTTTGCACGAAACACAGCAAAGACCCCCCCAACACGGCAACACGTGAAATAAAAACGGCAAACACGCTGCAGGAAAATAACCCTATGCCGCCCTCTATTATTAGGAATTCTAAACCTTTTGTATCTTGTAGGTAATTATTTATCAGTTATGGACTTTTTATGAAGTCAATACGCTAAATATGGACCTGTTAGGTTTATATTGACAGAGGACGAAGTCCGAGGTTAATATATTCCTAACAGGTCTATATTTAACATATTGACAGATTAAAAAGTCCATCATTTTTATTATATGACTGCAATAAATTTGAGGTCGTATGTCGTCGTCCTGTGTCGTTGATGTCTGTAGACACTTTAGTTTTTGATCAATAACTTAAGTTCCAGTTGATCAATCCTTATGAAATTTTAACACAGTGTTCCTTTGCTTAAAAGGAAGGCTTATGAGGATTTTGGTAATTTTGACCCTACCCATTTTTATACGACCGCAAAAAAATTTTTGAGGTCGTATATTGGTATGATACTGGCGGCGTCGTCGGCGTCTGTGGACACTTCATTTCCGTGCGATAACTTGAGTTCTAGTCGACCAATCCTTATGAAATTTTAACACAATGTTCCTTGGCACAAAGGGAAGGCTGGGATTGGTTTTGGGTTTTGTAGCCCCGCCCGTTTTTGAAAAAAGGGCCAAAAAGGGCCAAATTGGGTGTTTTCATATATTGGGCTGTAGAATATTTATTATATATCAGATTTTGATGGGGTTTCTTTCAGTGTGCTCCTTATTAAATTTCTAATCTGTAGTATGTTAACGGATTTCACATCGCATGTACCGTTCATGCGCTAAATGGGGCCCTAAAGGGGGGAATCTCAAAAATTTTATTTTTTTTATTTATAGTTCGATTTTGATGCAGTTTTTTGCAATGGATTCCTTAAGAAAAATTAACCAGCACTGCACCATCAGATTTTTGTTAACTTGTTTCCTCTCCGAGCTATGAGGGGCAAAACGTGGCCAAGATTGCAAATATGCTGATTACCTAAAATTTTTATTTATCATCGGATTTCGATGGGATTTTTTTCTTTAGATTCCTCTTATTGTCAGCTTTCAGGGGTATTGCAACGGATTTGTCATAGCTCTTACTGTTTTCAAGCTATAAGGGGTCAAAGGGCCCAAAATTGCAATTTTTAGAAATGTGTGAAATCTTTATTTTTCATCAGATTTTGATAGGATTTATTCTATGGATTTGTCTTGTTGTAAGCTTTTGGTAGTATGTCAACAGAATTAGCATAGCTATTACCATTTCCGAGCTATAAGGGGTCAAAGGGGCCAGAATTGCAATTTTTCTTAATGTGTC
>MJUU01027211.1:72874-93912 GCA_002080025.1 Modiolus philippinarum
TATGTCAAATCTTTATTTTTCATCGGATTTCGATGGGATTTTTTTCTATGGATTCCTCTTGATCTAAGCTTTCAGCAGTATGCCAACGGATTTTGTGTAGGTCTTACCGTTTCAGAGCTACAGGGGGTCAAATGGGCCAAAAATGCAATTTTTCTAAATATGTCAAATCTTTATTTCTCATCGGATTTCAATGGGATTTTTTCTTTGGATTCCTCTTGATCTAAGCTTTTTGCAATATGTCAACTAATTTTTTGTAGCTCTTACCTTTTCCGAGCTACGAGGGGTCAAAGGGGCCAAAATTGCAGTTTTTCTAAATATGTCATATCTTTATTTTTCATCAGATTTCGATGGAATTTTTTTCTTTGAATTTCTATGGATGTAAAGTTTTAGTTGATAGTCTATATTTTGCATAGCTCTTACGTTTTTTTTTCATCAGTAAGTGATCAAAAGGGTTGAATTTTTCCTTTTTTTGTTCCTAGCTAATAACTGTGTCAAGCTTCTTTTTGTGTCCATCGAATTATTGTGTCAAGCTCTTTACTGTGTCCACAGTCACTTTAAACTACTTTTGTTGAAATTTCAGTGGTCGACATGCTGCGGTCGTATCATGCTGCGCTCGGCGTAGCCCTTTATTTTTATTGTTGTATACCATATGGAATTTTTCGTCACAATTTTTTCTGAAACTGTAAAAGAGATTCAGTTGTGTTGTGCACAGTGCTTCTTTATGGTCCAATTTCTCGTGTATTTTAAAGTTACATGTATGTCATAAGCCTTTCCTGTTTGCCGAGACATCATTGGTTTTCATTGTTATACAATATATGGAATTTTTCGTCACAATTTTTTCTGAAATGGTAATTGGGATTCAATTGTTTTTTCGCAAAGAGCTTCCTTATGGTCCAATCTGTCGTGTAAATGGATTTCAAGGTTTCGCTGTAAGCACCTTCTGTTTGCCGAGATATCATTGTTTTTCATTGATTTACAATATAAAATGGAATTTTTCGTCACAATTTTTGTACGGGGACCCCGGGACCCCTGTACATTGCTATTGTCTCATAACGATACCTCTTGCTATTGGGCAAAATAATCTTTCATGTATTCCTACATCAAGGCGGATGTCCCAAATAAATATACTAGAGGAAATAATTCTTTTTTGGCCAGTTTAGTTATTGCTACCTACATCAACAAAACGTATTGAAAAACAGTGGCAGATGCTATATGTTGTATTTTGCATCTGCTGAAGAGGTGCCTGGTGCATGAAATTTCTTTGTTTAGAGGAGTAACTTCTCATTCATAATTTCATTTTCATTCACAAATATTCTGAGACTAACCGCTGTGTAGAGAAACAGCTATTTACTCATGTCTCCCCAAATCGACAAATTAACAAATTAAAAAATGACACATAGCTTTTTATCTCTTAACATTCTTTGATTTTGTTTTGAATATTTTCAAACGTCTAGGGCGTTGATTTTTGAAGAGGATGTCTGTTAATCTCAGTTTTATCATGTGACATTGTTTTTAAAAATAGATTATAAATATATAATGTTCTAAAATATGTGATCAGAATACCACAATAGAAAGACAACTTGCTCAAAGGCAGTTTATTGTAAAGGGATTTACAAATGAATCATGGTTTAATAAAATTAGAAACATAATGGCTAAATACCAACTAGGCTCAGCTCTAGATATTTTTGAATCACCACCTCCAAAAAGAAGAGTGAAGACAAAAGTTAGCCGCTCAATAGTAGTATTGGGAAAATCACCTATTAGTATTAAATACGTGTCAATATTTTCCGACAATCCAGTGTCTTAACACTGGCAATTATGAACCAGGCACTTAACATTCGTCACTTGCAAGCGTAAGAACCTCAACCAGAGACATCTCTAGAGCCCAGTAAAACTGAGAATCCTGACTGGAACATATCACCTGCAAAGTAATAAAGCTGCCTTTAATCAAAATCAGATGGATCCTACTTGCATGTTGTGTAAAAGCTCTCCTGAAACTATGAAACATTTCCTACTGGATTGTAGCACATTGGAACCTACTAGACAGTCATATATTCATGAATTACTAACATTACTTTGGAACATTAACAATATGCTTGATGTTGAGTTGCAATTTCATTATATCATAGATCCGAGCTTTATCCTGTGTGACTGTAACTGTAAATGTGGCTGCAGTGACATTTTGCATGAATTTGAATATACCGGTATTTGTAGAAGATTATGCTTTGCCTTACATACACACAGACTTAGCCTCCTAAAAACTGTTCATAGTTCTAAACATAAAGGGCTATGAGAGCAAGCACCCCTTAGGTCATTGCCAAAAACTTTTTAGTATTTTAGTGTACAGATTTTACCTATAGTCGATATATCATCACCTTGGTTATATTTCAATTCCTATTCCTTAATCAATTTTGAAAATTGTTACCATCTGTTTCTGAAACAGATGAAGACAATTTTCCAAATTGGTTAAACAAATTGTTGTACAATATATGGAATTTTTCGTCACATTTTTTCTGAAACTGTTAGTGGGGTTCAATTGTTTTGCATAGAGCTTCCTTATGGACCAATATATCCTGTATCCGGATTTCAAGGTAACATCATAAGCACTTCCTGTTTGCTGAGACATCATTGTTTTCATTGTTGTACAATATATGGCATTTTTTGTCACAATTTCATCTGAAACTGTAAGTGGGATTCAATTGTTGTTTTGCACAGAGCTTCCTTATGGTCCAATCTATTGTGTATTCGGATTTCAATGTTACTTCATAAGCCCTTCCTGTTTGCCGATATGTCATAGTTCTTCATTGTTGTTCAACATTTGGCATTTTTTGTTACAATTTTTTCTGAAACTGTAAGTGGGACTCAATTGTTGTTTTGCACAGAGCTTCCTTATGGTCGAATCTATCGTGTAAAAATATTTCAAGGTTATGTGATAATCACTTCTTGTTTGCAGAGATGTCATTGTTTTTCATTAGTGTACAATATCTGGAATTTTTCGTCACAATTTCTTTTGAAAATGTAAAATAAGGCAGATTCAATTGTTGTGCATACAGTTATCGTTGAACATGTTGGTTACTAGGATTATATCATTATGCTTATAGTTGTATTGTGTCCACACCTGTATTGTGTCCCTATACAATTAAATTTGCACTTATTGCCACGTATTGATTCAGGGTTCATTCAGATAATCCCAATTTTTATTTTCTTCTGATTTAAAGAGGATTTTTTCCTTGGATTTCTCTTCATATAAGCTTTTTAGTAGACAGATTTTGCTTAGCTCTTACCCTTTCCAATCAATAAGGGATTAAAAGTGCTAATTTTTAGTTTCATGAGTTTGTATCCAGATAATTTATTTGTCAAGGTCCTTATTGTGTCCAGCAAATTACTCCAGGTCCACATTCATTTTAATTTAGAAGCCAAATGTTTTGATTTGAACATTCTGCAAGTTTTTGACAAATAAAAATTTCTTTCTTGATTGCTATAAGTATGAAATTGATAAATAACATATATTTATTGATGTCAACAACTCTCTGAATGCGAGCGAAGGGTTTCAGTGCTATTAAAATAAAGAAATGTAAAAGGATGTACTGCACAGTTAGAACATGAATAAAGTGTCGTGGAACAGGTCCTTAAAAGAAAGACACCAATTCAGCATTTTCTGATCCTTTTCACATCAAAATTTGCATCATGGGCACAGTAAAACACAAAGTATTGTATGAAATAACGTAAATGTGACAATATATTTTTCATCTGCTGTTTAATTTCAAGTTTTATTTCAGAAATATTTCCCACCTTTTGTCTTCCATCATAGAGAGCACGACTTCCTGTTCTGTGACATTCGATTGTCTGTGCAAAACACTCTGTACTGCACATGTTCTGCACAGCCAATCGAGCGTGAAATAGAAGCTATATTTGAAGGCGGATGTGCATCTGCCATCAACTAGAATGGTTTACACGATTGCTGTTTAGGATAAATAAATGCCGACATATTTCTTTAGTCTTATATTTTCAAATAAAAAAAGGTTAACTTTTTTGTTAAAATGTTTACGTAAAGTGCACAATAAATAGCATATGAAAACTGTTAAATAGATTTTTCATTGATTTCAGTGGTTGCTCTGTAAATCATTTTAATATCCCTATTAATGAGGGTATGAATGCCCTTTATCGTTAACCGTCAACCGCCTCTTTTCAGCTATCGTTAACGTCAAATAGGTAAAAATTTTACCGTTAATCGTCAAAAATATATTAGCGTGAGTCGTGAAATAACTTGAATTGTGTACCGTTATCGTTATTTAGAGAAAAAATATCGTCATTCGTCAACAACAAATTTTTGTAGAAACATCTAGCAAATTTATCGTGAAGGCATAAATATTACTGTTAACATCATTTTGCTTAATTTTCTATGTTAACTGTCATTAGGATACCCCCATTCCTACCCTCATTAATGTGTAAAGCATTTTCCAATATTTTTTTTACATTTTTTTTTTCATAAGACCTTTCATGGTGAAAATCTTTAACTTGAAAGTCCAACCAGACATTCAGAGGCAATATATCTAAAAATAGAAACATAGCGTCAATATACCTAAAGTTAGAAACAACGCTATAAATACACTGAATATTCTTTAAATCATGTGAGGGTTTTATCCAATGAAATTAATAGGAACCTTTACCATATGTAATATTACTTGATGTGCAGTTGCATTAGTATGGGTATAACTCAAATCTCTACTTAGTTTTTGGCCTCAACTCCTGAGTCATGCATGAACAATCACTTTAAGTTTTTAGCAAGCAGTTAATACAGCCTAGTCATTTGATATTTCACATTCAGTTGAGTCTTGAGGATTACATGCAGATTCCATGCCCAGAAGGTACATGGCCCTGGTCCCTTATTCATTTTTTGCAAGCTGTTAGTACAGCCTGTACCAGAAGTTCAGGCCACTTGATATTTGACATGTAGTTTGGTCTTGAGGAGTACATACCTCTTCCATGCCCAGATGGTGACCCTTTAACAATTTATTTTATCCCTATTCAAATACATTCCCAAGGGATAAAATATTGACAGTATTATATATTGTGAGATAGCTCGAATTTTTACATCAGAAGTATCCAAAGAAACATATTTACATGGGAAAACAGTATCCAGAGATAGAATATCAGTGATGTTTTATCCTCACGTAATAAATCACATTAAAAACAAGTGATAATGTGTTTGCTAGCAAACACAGAAGTCGCCCAACCAGAACTAATTCCTTAATGTTCTTTGAAAGAACAATGAGTCCTCAATTTAAGAATTTGGTCTTAAGTTATCATCATTCTGTCAATCAGTGATATTAGTATTTTTGAATAACCTGTACACAGTTTGTGATTGCATTAGAAAATTCATTTCTATTAAAATATTATGAAGTAAGGCATGTCCTCTATGGTGTGTAATTATATCATAATATTAAATTACATTGAAATACATACACGTTTCATTGAATTTTGACCACCCATTTTTGAGAAAACTAGTATGTCAATTGTTCCAAAAACAATTGATAAGTCTTTCACGAAAGTTGCGTCATAATATTATCATAAATGATCAACAATTTAAGATTAGCATGTACATTTACTGATACTTTTATGCGAAATAAAGTTTTTGGCTCTGACCTTGGACTTTGACCTTGACCAAATTTTGAAGGTCACATCTTCCTTAACATTTTTTGTATTGAATGTCTCTTTGTATCTTCAATAGTATTTGAGCTATAGGCAAAAAACCCGAATTCAGACATCAAAAATCGATTTTTGGTCCATAGGCCCGAAACGGTTGGTCCAATAATTTTGGAACCAATGTAACAAATGTAGATCTAAACAAGACACATATTTTTGCCATTACATGTTATCAGCTATCTACTACAGTTTATGAGTTAATCCAATGACAAGGTCTAGGGTCAAAGTTCAAAGTGACCATTGACCTTTGACCTTGGCATTTTTAAATGTAACACATATTACCTAAGTTGAATGGAAAAGGTTTCAGGTTTCTATCTCTAACCGTTTTCGAGAAAAACCTACTTAAAAGATGTGACGAAACTTTCAAGGGGCATAACTCCTGAACGGTTGACCATAGAATTTCAAATGGAAGAAATGTCCGTCATGACCTAACTAACATTTTTGTCATTACATTGTATTAGTTATCTTTTACAGTTTCCGAGTTAATCCAATAATAAGATTTGGGGTCAAAGGTCAAAGTGACCAATGACAGTGGTCATTTTGAAAATTTCAACATGTGATTGCACATCTTTGGGTGGTGATCTACCCTCCTGTGAAGTTTGGTTATGATTGGACAAGGGGTGTTTGAGAATTTGGTTGGACAAGATGATGGAAAGAGGCGGAAAATAATAATAAGAAACGGTGCAAAAACAAGAAGTCGCCAAACTTTGTTTGGGCGACTTAATAATTTCCACTAAGGACACTTTTCTTTGGAGCTGTGAAGAATCGTTTTATCCACTTAAAAAAATTCACCACTTTTTGAATATATATTTAATAATGACTAAACTACAAATGTATAAGATCTTAAGTCCTTCCTAGGACACACCCAGCTAACTCTGTCCAGGGGACACACCCCATCTAATTATACGTCTTTCCTTCTCAGTATCCTAGCCTCCTCTGCCCAAAATTATTCTCACGGCAAGTTAAAAACAATGATTCATATCTCATTATCAAACCATACATAACATGCTGTGGACAGATTTTATTACCCAAAATACTAGAATTTCTCTGTGATAAAGTGATTCTGACAACCCTGTTAAGATACAGAAATTAGTACTTAAACAAAGGTTAAAAGTATGTATTACATAAACAGTATAAAAGTTAATTAACAAAATTGTATCAAAATATCACTTTATCACAGGGGCAAGATATATGTTTACAGCCCTTGCTACTTATAGTCATTCATGATTTTTTGCAAGTGCAGTTAGTACAGACTGTACCAGTAGTCCTAGCAACTTGATATTTGGCACACAGCTTCCATTATTGCCCAGATGGTGGCCCTTAGTCATTCATGAACAATTACCAAACATTTAATACAGCCTGTGCAGGTTGCTATAGCCACTTGATATATGGTATGCAGGTGGGTCTTGTGGAGTGTATACTGATGCAGATAGGGTCGATTCAATAAATGTGTCCCCACCTTTCTCAGTTTCTTTGTGAAAAGATGATTGAGTATGAATATACACAGTGTATAATCTGTTTCCTTTCATATTTGATGACAATGTGTTTGCTTTAACATTGAAGCTGCTAATAAATATATAAGTCACAAACTCATGGTAAATCAGGTCTTGCCCTGGTCCCTCAGTCATGTATGATTGATCATATCAAGTTTTTGCAAGCAAGTTGTGAACACTGACTTTAAATTTTATTACAACGGCTGCTGCTGTACGTAGTAGATGTGCAGATTCAAGTGGTGTATGTGGCGGGTGAGAAATTTTCTGTGTTCACAGTTTATTATTTAATGCTTTAAAGCTGAAAATTGCACAAATAGTTTTGTAACCTTCCAAACAAAAGTTCCAAATTTACTGCCTGATTCTAACAGCATGGCAGAAATTTGAACGAATAAAGGGATATGGAGTTAATGTATATGAGACAAAATCTCTATAAATGCATGGTAAGATTAAACAAATGGAACAACGCTTTCATTGTTCTTCTTCATCTTGAAGTCACCATGAGGCCTTCAACAAAGAGCAAATCCTCCTACCTCAAAGTTAAAGTTCAAGACAGCCCCTAGCATAGGTTTGAGCGGAATTCACTTTCTAAATGTAGAGCAATGCTACATCCATGTATCCTTTTCGTCATGGATGCGGGGTCGTCAACAAGCATAACATATCAGGGGAAAGTACTCTTACAAACACTGTTATCCATTTCCTGACAAAGGGACCAATAAACAATACAACATATAAATGATCACAGGGCACTCATCGAGTTGGTTGTAAGAAAACTTGGCTAGTAAAATCTTGAGATGTGGGCAATATATATACAGATGGCGAGAAAAATAGTTTAATTTTTACTAAACAAGAAAGCCAAATGTTGAATTTTGATAGTGCATTCATATGAGAAATTCTCACATGAACAAGTATAATTATTATCAAAATGTTTTTAGAATATTAACATCTAAAAGGTCTCTTTGGGGGAGGGACCCTTTCCCAAAATCCAGTCATGTTTTCGCAACCTGCCCAACAAGTGTTTGAACAAATTTTTACGCATGCTCTTAAAACATTCCACTATTTCCCAGTTTTCAGGGAAAATGTTCAGCAAATCCTGTTTTACACCTGACATACTTTCAGTTTTCACATGATGATTTGAGACAATCCCATTTCCCACCTACATATTAAGGTCAATTATGCCTCCTGCTTAAACAACATAGAGACTCACTGTTAAGTATATAAGATCATATAACACAGCTGTCATACTTGTAAATCATTGAAATTATTTTCATTGCAGATATATGTACACTGATGTTTTGGATCTGACAAAAGACAATGTAAAACAAATGTTATACACAGCAGAAAAGTACATGATGTTAGAAATAAAAAAGGCTTGTTTAGAACTACTGAAATCAATGGTCAAGTCAGTTGATTATGCAACATTTGTTTTTCAGTTGGCTAATGAGTTCAGTCTAGAGAAGTTGAAAAGCGAAAGTTTCCTTTACATAGAGAGTAAAACTGCAGTATGTTTCCAGTCTCCGCATGCTCTAGAGTGGTCAAAAGAATGTATTAAGTTGATCTTGGAGTCTGATTATTTAAATATTTCAGAAACTGACATTTTAAAGTTTTTGTTTGCATGGTCTGAAAATCTCTGCAGAAAACATGAAAAGGAGGTTACCGGTGAAAATATGAGGACATTTGTCGAGGACTTATTACCGTTGATCAGATTTCCTCATGTAGATACGGGATATTTTTCTGACGAAATTGCTACTTCAGGTTTTCTAACACAAACTGAAGCTTTAAATGTCTTCCAATCATTTTATGGTAAGAAAAGGAAAATACTACAAAAGGAGAGAGCGCCAGTACATCATAAAGAGACCAAAACAATACATCGATATGTAAAAATTTGTTATGGCTGGGATAAAAGGGATGTTGAAGGAATTATGTTCCAAACTAATCAGAAAATATTTCTAAAAGGTGTAGTTCTTTTTGGACCGTTGAGAAATATCGAATGGTGGCATGGAGACAGCAGTAATTCTGTGTCAGTGAACATTTTTTGTGATGATGAAAAATTGATATCAGAATCTAAGATTCAACCATTCAATGCTTGTAGTACATTTAATTATATGTTTTCCGATGTAGTACTACTAGAAGCTGGCAAAAAGTACCATATAACTATAAAAGGTTTGAATTTTGACTCACATTATGGGATAGAATGTAAACAAAAATGTGTTCAAGATGATATTACATTTGAATTTTTTAATTCTTGCTTTTGCAAGACTAAAACAACTGTTGAAGTTGGACAAATTGCTGGTTTCAAGTATAGTGTTTAAAAATTTATTTACATACTTGTTTATGTTTGTTGTGTTATAGTGACTTGATTTTGATGCCCCTGAGAATCGAAGATTCGGGGGCATATAGTTTTTGGTCTGTTTGTCTGTTTGTCTACAAAAACTTTAACATTGGGTATAACTTTTGAATGGTAAGTGATAGAGCTTTTATATTTTGCACGTGTATTCCTTGTGGCAAGACCTTTCCATCGATACAAAAATTTTTGACCTTGTGACCTTGACCTTGGCATGTGATGGACTTTTTGATAAAAATTATAAACTTTAACATTGGATATATCCTTTGAATGGTAAATGATATGGCTTTCATATTTTGCATGTGTACTCCTTGTGGATTTACCTTTTTAGTTGGTTTTAGAATATTTGACTTCATGACCTTGACCTTAACCTTGGTAGGTCTTGCCAGAATATAAACATTATCATTTACACATGATGAATCTGATACAAAAGATCAAGAAAATTTATGCCTGATTCAACTTTAAGATAAACCTAATATAGAGAGTCTAGGTTTATTAATTGCTGAGAAATGGACATCAATGTAAAATTAACAAAGTCACTGGAGCATGAAATTAAGGTCAAGGTTACTTGACAGGTGGCAGACTGACATTTATCCTTTAATATGTTAAAATAAATCTAATATGGAGAGTCTAAGTTCTTTAATTGCTGAGAAATGGACATCAATGTAAAAATTTACCAAAATCACTGGACCATGAAATTAAGGTCAAGGTTACTTGTTAAGTACCAGACTGGCATATACCCATTAATATGTAACAATAAACCTAATATGAAGAGTCTAGCTTCTTTAATTGCTTAGAAATGGACATCAATGTAAAAATAATAACAAAGTCACTGAACCATGAAATTGAGGTCAAGGTTACTTGACAGGTGTCAGACTGGCATCTACTCAATAATATGTAACAATTAACCAAATATGGAGAGTCTAGGATCTTTAATAGCTGCGAAATGGACATAAATGTAAAAATAATTACAAAGTCACTGAACCATAAAATTTAGGTCAAGGTAAAATGACAGGTGTCAGACTGGCATGTACTCATTAAAATGAAGCATTACACCAAATATGTTATCTCTACACATTACAATGGCTCAGTATTTGACTTGAATGTAAAACTATGTCGCAATATCTACAAAGTCATTGAACCGTGCAAATGAGGTCAATGTCACTTGACAAGTGGCAGACTGGCATGTACCCACTTAGATGCATTAATACAATAAATATAATGGATCTATGCATTACAATTACAGAGAAAAGGACTTGAATATGAAACTATGTGGCAATTTTCATGGAGTCATTGAACCATGAAGACAAGGTCAAGGTCATCTGAAACATAAGATGCTGAAAAGCTTTTAACTTAAGGCATCTATGGACCAAAGATGATCTGTGTATGCATGACAGTTAAAAGTTATTAAGGTTTTAGAAAAAGTTTACAACGCTGCCGTAGCCGCCGCCTCCGCTGGAAAGCAATACCTATGTCTCGCTTTCAGCGACTTTCGTCACTGGCGAGACAAAAAGGAAAAATGAAATTTTGATGTGGTTATGGGGCCTCTAAGATATTTTACCTGTTACCCTATCAAAATATAGATTTCACATTCATCAAGCCTGAAGGGGTGATTTTATATTTATAGGGACTGTACTATACCGTTTGTTGTAATATTGTATATGTATGAAGTATCTACACAATAAAATAATTGGAATTTGAGGATTTTGTATCCAAAATATATTTTGTAAAATATTGTTTCAAAATTAATGCAGATAATGGATGTCTTTTGTTTCAAAAAGACACTTCCTATATCTTTAAAAAATATCACAGAAAATAAAATATCAAGTTTCGCGGCGTCTCTGCGTCCTTTAACTTTGGTTCAAAGATCTCCTCTTCTGAAACTAATGTGCCAACACTAATCAAACTTGACCTGAATCATCACCAGGGTATGCACTTTCAAATTTGTGATTTTTAAGTCCCTAGACAGATCAACATGGTTGCTGTTAATAAAAAAAGAACATGGGGGTAAATTGCTGTTTTTGCAAATAACTCAAAAATCTTTACAGATATAAAAAGTCTGACAACGTAAAAATGATCACCACTATGAGATCTACACACCCTACAATTTTGGAGAATATCCATGAACCTGTTTTGAAGTATACAATCACACCTTTCCTTAAATTTTTCATTTTTAGCTCACCTGGCCAAAGGCCATGTGATCTTTTGCCATCACTTGGCATCTGTCCGTCCGTCCGTCTGTTTACTTTTATTCAAAGATCTTCTCCTGAAACTACTTGCCAATCCTAACCAAACTTGACCTGAATCATCACCAGGGTGTGCACTTTCAAGCTTGTGATTTTTATGTCCGTAGACCCAAAAACATCGCCACTAAAAATAGAACATGGGGTAAATTGCTGTATTTTTGCAAATAACTCAAAAACCCTTACAGATATCAAAAATCTGACATGGGTAGAAATGGTCAGCATGATGAGAATTTTGGAGAATATCTGAAAACCTGTCTTAGAGTTATTGCCTCTTCTCTGTAAAATTTCTGGTTTTTTTTTTTGTTTTTTTGTTTTTTTTTGTTACTTTTTGTCTTATATATTGAAAATGATAGGAGATAGGGGTAAAGTTCAAATTAAAAAATGGTCAGCATAATTAGATCTACATGTCCTGCAATTTTGAAGAAAATCTGATGACCAATATAGGAGTTATAGCCCCTTTTTCTTTGAATTTTCACGATTTTATACATTTTTACTTTTATTTCAAAAATTATTTGCGATAGAGGTTAAGTTTGAATTGCACAAGTGTTAAGCTTATCAAGGACTACAATTTCTACACATGCCCAGTAGGTTCGCATCTCATCCAAGATGACCACCAGCAGGGAACATAGTTTAACATAGGGACCCTATGGGAAAGGCATTCAAATATCGTTTTCTCTGAAAATACTGAGCCAATTGGAACCAAACTTGGTCACAATAATCCATTAGTGATCCACTTCAATTTTGTGATTTTTATGTTGGTTCTTCATCCAAGATGGCCGCCAGGTAGGAACATAGTTTAACATAAAGACCCTACATGAAATACATTCAAAGATCTTCTTCTCTGAAACTACAAAGCCAATAGGAACCAAACTTGGTCACAATAGTCCATTGGTGATCCACTTCAAAGTTTGTGATTTTTATGTTGGTACTTCATCCAAGATGGCTGCCAGCTAGAAACATAGTTTTACATAAGGAACCTATGTGAAATGCATTCAAAGATCTTCTCTGTAACTACCAAGCCAATGGGAACCAAACTTGGTCACAATAGTCCATTGGTGGTCCCCTTCAAAGTTTGTGATTTTTATGTTCATACCACATCCAAGATGGCTGCCAGGTGGAAACATAGTTTAACAAAAGGACCCTATGTGCAATTTATTCAAAGATATTCTTCTCTGAAACTACTGAGCCAATTGGAACCAAATTTAGTCACAATATTCAATTGGTGATCCACTTCAAAATTTGTGATTTTTATGTAGGTTCCTCGTCCAAGATGGACGCAAGGGAGGAACATAATTAACATAAGGACCCTATGTGAAATGCATTCAAAGATCTTCTATGAAACTACTGAGCCAATTGGAACTGAACTTGGTCATAATAGCCCAGTGGTGGTCCCCTGCAAAGTTTGTGATTTTTATGTCATACCTCATCCAAGATAGCCACAAGGGGGAACATAGTTTAACATAGTGACCCTATTTGAAATGCATTCAAAGATCTTTTTCTCTGAAACTAATGAGCCAATTGGAACCAAACTTGGTCACAGTAGTCCATTGGTGATCCACTTCAAAGTTTATGATTTTTATTATGGTACTTCATCCAAGATGGTCGTCGGCGAGGAACATAGTTTAACATAAGGACCCTATGTGAAATGCATTCAAAGATCTTCTTCACTGAAACTAATTAGCCAGTTGGAACCAAACTTGGTCACAATAGTCCATTGGTGATGCACTTTAAAGTTTGTGATTTTTATGTTGTTACCTCATCCAAGATGGCCGCCAACGAGGAACATAGTTTAACATAGTGACCCTATATGAAATACATTCAAAGATCTTCTTCTCTGAAACAATTGAGCCAATGGGAACCAAACTTGGTCACAATAGTCCTTGTTAGGTTTCCTTCAAAGCTTGTGACTTAAGTTTGCACGTCATCCATTGCAATAATGTTCGAATATCCTCTCAGAAACTGTAACATCTGGTGAACTGATGTACAGTATGGATAATAATGAATGGTCTCTTGATGACAATGAATAAAATCAGTCACCAGGTGAGCGATACAGGCTCATGTGAGCCTATAGTTTAGCTCGCCTGGCTAGGACAGGGTGAGCTTTTGCCATCACTTGGTGTCCGTCCGTCGTAAACTTTTCATTCAAAGATCTTCTCCTCTGAAACCACCGGGCCAATTTGAACCAAATTAGGTCAAAATATCCCTTTGGTGGTCCCCTTTACAAAATTGTATCCGGCAGGTCCGTACCTCATCCAAGATGGCCGCCAGCGGGGAACATAGTTTTAAAATTGGACCCTACGGGAAAACACATTCAAAGATCTTATTCTCAGAAACTGCCGGCCCAATTATATCCAAACTTAGTCACAATGGTCCTTAGATGGTCCCATTTAGAAAAGGTATCCGGCAGGTCCGTACCTCGTCCAAGATGGCCGCAGGGAACACAATTTTAACATTGGACCCTATGGAAAAGAAATTCCAAGATCTTCTTCTCAGCAACTACTAGTCCAATTAGAACCATACTTAGTCATAATAGTCTTTAGATGGTCCCTTCCAAAAAAGGTATCTGACAGGTCTATACCTCATCCAATATGGCTGCCAGCAGGGAACAAAGTTTTAACATTAGACCCTATAGGAAAAGTCATTCAAAGATCTTCTCTGAAACTACCTAGTCCAGTTGGAACCAAACTTAGTCACAATGGTTCTTAGATGGTCCCTTCCAAAAAAAGGTATCTGACAGGTCCGTACCTCATCCAGCGAGGAGCATAGTTTTAACATTGGACTGTATGGAAAACTCGTTCAAAGATCTTCTCGGAAACTACCAGTCCAATTAGAACCAAACATAGTCACAATAGCCTTTACATGATCGCTTCCAAAAAGGTATCCATACCTCATCCAAGATGGCCACCAGCAGAGAACATAGTTTTAACATTGGACCCTATTAGAAAAGACATTCAAAGATCTTCTAGTCGGAAACCACTAGTCCAGTTAGAACCAAACTTAGTTACAATGGTCCTTAGATGGTCCCTTCCCAAAAAGGTATTAGGTCCGTACCTCATCTAAGATGACCGCCAGCGGGGAACATAGCTTTAAAATTGGGTCATATGGAAAACATTCTTCTCTGAAACTACTAGACCAATAAGAACCAAACAGTCACAATGGTCCTTAGATGGTCCCTTCCAAAAAAGGTATTCGACAGGTCTGTACCTCATCCAAGTTGGGAGCCTGCGGGGAACATAATTTTAACATTTGACCATATAGAAAACGCATTCAAAGATCTTCTCAGAAACTACTAGTTCAATTAGAACCAAACATATTCACAATCGTCCTTAGGTGGTCCCTTCCGAAAAAGGTATTCGACAGGTCCGTATCTCATCCAAAATGGCCGTCTCTTCTCCAAGGTGGCCTCAGCAGGGAACATAGTTTTAAATTCTGGACCCTATATTGGAAATGCCATTCATCTCTCTATGTCACCCATATGAGCGATACAGGCTCTTGAGAGCCTCTTGTTTTCTCACTTTTTAGCTCACCTGACCTGAAAGGCCATATGACCTATTGCCATCACTTGGCGTCTGTCTGTCTGTAGCCCGTCCGCCCTTAATAAACTTAAAAAAAATCCTGGCCTAAATCATTACTAAGGTATACATTTTCAAAATTCTGTTTGATTAGTCCAAATACTAAACTAGAGGTACTGTGGCCTTGAGGGCCACAAAATGATACCCCCACTCCCCATTGGGGTAGAAGATCCCCAAAGTAATTTGTCACAAAAATAGTTATAATTGCACAATTCCATTGTTTACTAAAAATTTCGTGAAATTTGCGTAAAAAGATCTCCAAAATTAACTAAGTTGGTAAACAGGAAGTAGTTTTCCAGCAATCCTGAAATCGCTACTTGTGGTGTAGGACATCATTCTAAACTTGCATACAAAATTTCAAGTTGCAGTGATGAGTAGTTACTGAGAAAAATGTTACGAAAAGTTTCAATGATTGACAAAAGATCTCGAAAATTAACTAGTCGGTAAACAGAAAGTAGATGTCCGGCAATCCTGAAATCGCTACTTGCGGTATAGGACATCATGCTTAACTTGCATACAAAATTTCAAGTTGCAGTGATGAGTAGTCACTGAGAAAACTGTTACGAAAAGTTTCTACGATTGGCAAAAGATCTCGATAATTAACTAATTCGTTAAACAGGAAGTAGATGTCCGGCAATCCTGAAATCGCTACTTGCGGTATAGGACATCGTGCTAAACTTGCATACAAAATTTCAAGTTGCAGTGATGAGTAATTACTGAGAAAACTGTTACGAAAAATTGTTTGCTATCACAGACAGACAGACGGACGGACGGACAGACGGACAAAGTGATTCCAATATAACCCCCTGAACTTCGTTCGTTGGGGTATAAAAATATGGCCACTGTAACTAAAAATAGAACAGAGGTGTAAATTACAGTTTTTTTTGGCAAATAACTCAAAAACGGTTACAGATATAAATATCTGACATGTGATAAAATAATCAGCATGGCAAGATCTACTTGCTCTGCTATTTTGAAGAAAATCTGAGAACTCACCTTGGAGTTATTTTCCTTTTTCCATAAAATTTTCAAAATTTGAATATTTTTTTATTTTTATGCCCGCACGACTAATAGTCGGGGGTATAATGTTTTACCCTTGTCTGTCCTTTCGTCAGTTCGTCCGTCCGTCTGTGCTAATAAAAAACACAACTTTTGATGTTTTTCAGACACGTTGCAACCTAATTCCAACTACTTCAAAGGAATCTAATTTACAATAAGTAGATGTGCACACACACACATTTTGGAATATTCAAAATGGCCGTGGATGTCCGTGGAAACTGAAAAAAGGCGGGGAAATTCAAAGTGCCTCAAATTGGATGAAGCTTTACAGGAAAGTTGTCTAGCACCTATAGAAACCATTTTGGGTCTCAGAATTTTCAAAATGGCTGCCATTGCCATGGAAATCGGAAAAAGGTTGGAAAATTCAAATTGTCTCAAAATGGATGAAACTTTACAGAAAGGTTGCTAGCATCCATAGAAATGATTTTTAGGCTCAGAATTTCACTTGTATTTTTTTTAAAAGGGGAGGTATATCATCGTGTCCATATTTGTACTGTGTACCTGCATTGTGTCAACGCACACCTGAATTTGCACTTGCCATATTGATTCAGAGTTCAGTTAGCGGGGGGGGGGGGGGGGGGCATAATTGGTTGCCATTCAGCGACAGCTCTAGTTTTATTTTAAAAAACGATAACAGATAGAGGTCAACTTTAAATTGCAAAGATGTTCAGCATATCAAGATCTACCCACCTAGAAATTTTGATGAAAATTTGTCATGTTCTGTTCACTACTAGAAAAGGAAATAGAAGAATATTAAGCAACACATAAACTAAACATGTGTTGATTGAAAACCTTCCACAACAAGGCAATTATAAACACAAACCAGAAATAGCTAGCATCCCCGAGCCATCAAACAATTTGTAATTTGGAAGATACTGAACAGTTCTAAACCTCCTTAATAAGAGGAGTAAGAACTGTTCAATATCGTCCAAGCTTACAATTTTGTTGAACATGACTGAATTTAGTCTAAAGAGGGCCGTTTGTTCGGCAGATGTACCTGATGTACCAAAGATTTTGCAAAGGATAAGATTTTTTTACACAAAGAGTTTATGTTATCAATTACAAAATGTTATAATGCTTAAAATTGTTGGGAATAGATAGATGACTTATGTTGTAGATAACATGGTTATGTCTACCTTGTTTGGAAAGAAAATGTTCCGGCTTTTGTTACAGTTATTGTAGAATTTCCATCTTTTGCTTCATAAAAGGTAAGAGAGATTTCATTACGACAGGTTCTTGGAGAGAAAGTGTAAGGAAAATAAACCACTTGTGTTTAAGGTCATTATATTAGGGTTATTCACCGTAGGTATCGTTGTCCTGCGAGAACATGATTTCTGCTGCATTTTGTCCGTGATTTCGTATGCTTGTCCGTGATTTCTACTACATTGATAAACAAAAAATGACAACAGACAGACGGACAATTTTGTTGATACAACAAAACGAGAGCACGGTTGTAGTTATGAACAGGTGAAACTAACAACAAATTGATATTGTTTTGATACCGTTAAAAACGCATTCATGCGACATTTATATTTTATGCCATTTGCTGTTATTCCACTGTGTAAATAATCATGAATATCTTTGCTATACTTGTGCTAAATGAGTCAAAAACAACATGTGTTATCCTTATCTATGATACAATTATTTAGCAACACTTTTCAAGCCTGAAAAAACTGTAATTTGGCCATACTGGATACAAATTGAAACTATGAGGTCCTGGCTATCTAACGCTCAGTCCTGGATTTCTACTGGTAGGTCCTGGCGTTCTACTGACACGATTTAGCGATTTAATGTTACATGTTAAGCAATTCTGCACAATTAAAGCGAATTAAATTTGCGGAATAAATTTGTGTTTTTTGCTATTCTAAATACAAAATTATCTGATAAACTGACCGGTGACATGAAATCATTTATCCATTTAAGAATCAATAAAGTAGCAGAAAAACCGGCACACAATACCAAAGAACATACATCTCTACAAAATGTAAGGTGTTAATAAAAAATACGGGTATGAAACACATCAAGTTCTCAGATTTCACCTTGTCATAGCGTTTGCCATCACTTTGCGTTCGTACGTCGTCTGCCCGGCGTAAACTTTTCATTCGAAAACATTCTCATCTTAATCTTCTAGGCCAACTGGAACCAAACTTGGCCGCAAAAGTCCCCAGCTGGCCCCGTCTGCGCTACATTCGAGACGACTGCAAGTGGAAACATAGTTTAACGTTTAACTCTATGGAAAAACAAATTCAAAGATCTTCTGCTCTGAAACTACACAACCAATTGGAATCTAACTTTGCCCCAATAGTCCTGGGGTCGGCTCCTGCAAAAACATATGCTTTTGTTTTAAGTTTCACTCTTGATCAAAAACGGCCGCCAGTGACAAACAAAGTTCAACATTGGGCCCTTTGGGGACTTCATTAAGTGAAAGCTAATTGAAACGAGACTTTGCCACAACAGTCTTTAGGTAGCCCCTGAAGAGATGTTTTCCTTAATCGCACTTTATCCAAAATTACTACCAGCAGGGGACATAGTTTAACACTGGACCGTATGGAATACATGTAATACTTTCAAAGATCTTATCATCTGAAATTGCAGCGCCGTTTGGAACCAAACAAAGCGAAAATAGTTTAAGTTTTTTTTTCTCAAGTCCGCTCTATTTATAAGATTGCCGCTACCTGTTAACATTGTTTAACATTGTACCTTATGGGAAGAAACATTCAACGATCCTCTGAAACTGCCCGAGCAATTTGAACCAAACTTGAACACAATTGTCCTCCTGCAAAAATGTGTTTTTTTTCAAATTTACATCTTATTAAAGATGGCCACCAGCAGGGAAATATAATTTCACATTGGATCCTAAGTAGTTGATATCCCATAAAATCATAGCTTTTCGAAAACATGTTTTCGAAAAGCTACGATTTTCTGGGATATCAACTACTATCCAGGAGCATATAACAAAAATCATGTTTTTTATTTTTGTTTCTACAACGGTCAAAACTACCACTTTAAAAGTAAAAAAGTAGAATATAACAAGAAACGTACTGACACGTTTTGTTAAAACAGTCAAGTATAAAGTAGGTTTTACTCACATTTTTTACGTTGCTTGCGGTTTAAGCATCTCATAAGTAAAACAAAAATCTTATAGGTTAAAGTAAATTAGGACTTGGTACATAACACGGGTTATACGTAACAATGACGTGTATATCTGGTTCTATACTTTTGATTCCTATATATTTCTAGTAAGTCTGACAGGTCGTGACCAGTTACTCTCTCTATAACGAATATATTGCTAAAAGGATAATATAAATATACAATTTCTCCTTGAATATCAAGTATTTCGTAAAAACCATACACGTTTGTTTTTATTTTTTTTTTAGATTGGTCAAATCATATGCAAGCATTTTTTTTTACCTGATTTTTATTAAAAAAGTCAAACATTATTACTTACCACAACGGTTATGCACCCTCCTACCTGAAATACACTCAAGGTTTTTTTTTATCTAATAAATATTCGGGTTATAAAAAATGTCAACGATTCCCGTATATTTTTCAGAAAAGTCTAATACGAACAATTTTAGAACAATACAAGGAACAAAAAATATGCCGAGTGATTTTTTTCCGCTTACTCATCGTGGGGCCAAGTGGGGTTGGTAAAACAAATTTGCTAATGCACCTTTTATTTAAACCCTTATTGTATTACGACAAAATTATTCTGTACGCAAAGAACTTAGAACAACATTACTATAAGGAACTAATTCGAAGATTCGAGGAAATAGCGGAAAAACTAGGTGTGTCTCTGGAAGATTTATTACAACTATTTAATGATAAAAGTGAAGACATCGACCGCGAGGACGAAGTATTTTACGGCAGTGCCGGTGACAAACAAAAAATCGTAATTTTTGACGACTATATTTGTTCACAACAAGATCAATCTTCTATTGTGAAATACTTTATAGGCGGAAGGCACAAGAAAATGAGCGTAATTTATTTGAGTCAGTCCTATTTTCGGATACCCAAAGACTGTCGTCTGAATTGTAATTTCTACGCAGTGTATAATTTTCCGAGTAAAAAGGAGAGAGAACTTATATCTTCAGAACTTCAGGTCTCAAAAAATACGCTTGATTTAACTACTAAAAATAAATATTCTTTTCTGTATCTTAACTTACCAGAGAAGAAAATATTTCATTGTTTTGATCGGGAAATACAATCTTAACTTGTTAATTAATCTCCTTTTTTGTACCCCTAACAGGTAATCGATACACCTTAGTGAAACTGCGACAAAATCAATACGACGTCAAGATCAAGCTATTGGCAGTTATCGAGTAAATTTCCATTCATAATTACAACGTACATCGTTAGCTAAACAACGACATATATTTTTTGTATTTGTGTTTACCATTAAGCGGTATAATTTGTTTTTAGACAATTCCATAAACTAATTTTTTACGGTATGTTATTTCAGGCAGAGGAAAAAATAATAATAATGGATAGTTATAATACGAATATAGATTTTATAAATCAGGATATAAAAACAGCGACCCGGAAGAATATTCTAGACTAATCACGCCATGCTGGATTAAACATTTCTCGGAGTTAACTTGTGGAGGAATTTGTGCGTGTT
>MJUU01027213.1:63579-74483 GCA_002080025.1 Modiolus philippinarum
AGTCCAATTATAACCAAACTTAGTCACAATGGTCCTTAGATGGTCCCTTCCCAAAAAGGTATCCATCAGGTCCGTACCTCATCCAAGATGGCCGCCAGCAGGAACATAGTTTTAGCATTGGACCCTATGGAAAAAACATTCAAAGATCTTCTTCTCAGAAACCACTTGTCAAATTAAAGCTTAACTAAGCCACAATGATCCTTAGATGGTCCCTTCTAAAACAGGTATCCGGCAGGCCTGTTCCTCATCCAAGATGGCCACCAGCCGGAACATAGTTTTAACATTGGACCCTATGGAAAAGACATTCAAAGATCTTCTTCTCAGAACCTACCAGTCTAATTATAACCAAACTTAGTCACAATTGCCCTTAGATGGTCCCTTCCAAAAAGAGTATCTGGCAGGTCCGTACCTCATCCAAGATGGCCGCCAGCAGGAACATAGTTTTAGCATTGGACCCTATGGAATATACATTCAATTGATTGATTGATTGAATATTGTTTTACGTCTACTCAGCAATATTTCAGCTATATCAAGACGAGAACAAGTTTGTTGAAAAATAATCACTTTGGGGTATGGAAATGGCCATGGGACGGGAAATTCTGACTGCCACTGGAAAAGTAGGGTGAAATCGTCAAGGGCGNGTGGTTCCGGTCACCCCTCTGGAAAAAATAGGGTCGGTAGGTCGGGATTTTTTTTTATTTTATTTTTTTATTTTTTTAAAATCATATATAATACTTATCATGTAAATGCATTGTAACCTATGATATAAAACCATGTATTATCCCCACATTTTTATCATAAAAATAATGTGGATACTTAAGGATTTGTCCAAGTTCCAAGATGATCGATTTTTAGTCTCAGTTCAAGCCAAACGATCGTTCTTAACACTATGTGACTTGATAAATACTATAGGTTGTTGTGTGTGAAGTGGAACATTCCTAACAGTTATAAAGAGAAGGTTATTTCCACCAAGTGTGTGAAGTGGAACATTCCTAACAGTTATAAAGAGAAGGTTATTTCCACCAAAATTTATATTTTCATATCATAATCTCGAATATTTCATTAGCCGCATTAACTTTTGAGGATGTCAACAAACCATGTGATCGGTAAAGTGTCGATATAGCTGACAATATGCTGACCCTTGACAATATTTTATTCACAACAGACGTAAAAGAAGAGGTTTAAGTCTCCTTTAAATTTATCCCGCAACAGTTTAATAGGCTTTGAAGCCTCTGAAATATTAAATAACATGTGAAATAAATACGGATACGACAGTCTGCGCCGAACTCGTTCCGAATTTATGATTGCACGAAAACTTCCTGATGGGAAATAACTTCAATTTTCGCGGCGTTTGAGCTCGTTTCTCATCAAATACTTCATAAAAAGGTTCCTATAAGGTAAATAGTTGATAAACTATAATAATACCGATTTACAGTTTCAAACTAACTACGATCTTGCCGCTGATCTCTACTTATACTTTGTCAGTCAAAAGTGGCCATAAAAACTAGGGTCGGTCGTTTTATTTCTATTTTTTTTTTTTTACTTTTTGGGTGAAAAAAAAGTCTAGGGTCGGCAGGAAAAAATAGGGTCGGTCGGGTGACCGGAACCACACCTATTTTTTTATTTGGCCTTATAAGGGGAACCCCTGCCCAATTTTTTTTTTGAATGGTGTTCTGTTATGGGTTGTAATGGATGGTGGAGCTTTCGGTTACCATGGAAACCAAACAAGAACACTGTAATTTTAGGGAAAAAAAAGTATTCTGCTAAATTTTGTGTTTTGTTTTTCCTATTGGAAATGCCTTTTATTTATGTCAGCCATGGTCCAGGTGAGCGATACAGGCTCTTGAGAGCCTCTTGTTTCAGTTTTTTGTTTAGTATAATAATACAATTATGGCCTTTAATCGACTTCAGATTGAATATTCATAATTATTTAATCTTGAAAAGTGTTTTTTTCTTGGTTCCTACAGACATTGGAAAATAACCTTTTCTTGATTAAATAATTATGGATATTACCCTCAGTTAAAGACCATAATTGTCTAATATGGAACTTCAGTGAAAATTGTAATAGCATAATTCTTCAAAATATCAACAGAGGATTTTTTTTGCACTGAATGTCTCAGAATAAGATCACGGGCCATACTCAAAACTCTAGATTTATAATTTTCAACCTTTACTTTTTATGCCCCCAGATCAAGGATTGGGGGGCATATTGTTTTTGTCCCGTCTGTTTGTCTGTGCATCCGAAACTTTAACCTTGGCTATACTTTTGAACTATGTAAGGTAGACTTTCCATACTTGGCAAGTGTATATGTCCAGTCAAGAGGAACATAAATATGCAAAAAAAATTTAGGTCAGGTCAAAGGTCAAGGTCACAGAGGTAAAAAAGGGGTGAAATTGGCTGTTTTCACATATTTGGCTGTAGAATCCTTATTATTATATATCCTATTGAGACGGGGTTTGTTTTATGTTATTTCTAATAAAATTGTGCAACTGGTGTATGACAACAGATTTGAAGTAGCATATACCATTTTTGAGAAACAAGAGGCCCAAAGGGGGACAAAAGGAAAAAAATGAATTTTTAAATAACCTTGGCTTTAACTTTTGAACTATGTAAGGTAGACTTTTCATACTTGGCAAGTAAATATGTCTAGTCAAGAGGAACATAAATACATGTATGCAAAAAAATTTAGGTCAGGTCAAGGTCACAGAGGTCAAAAAGGGGTGAAATTGGCTGTTTTCACATATTTGGCTGTAGAATCCTTATTTATCCTATTGAGACAGGGTTTGTTTTATGTTATTGCTACTTAAATTGAGCAACTGCAGTATGTCAACAAATTTGAGGTAGCATATACCGTTTTTTGAGAAACAAGAGGCCCAAAGGGGGGCAAACATAAAAAAAAATGATAATATCTCATGTGTACACTTTGTTCAATTACTACTATCTAAATTTATGTAAATTCTAAAACCGAAGGATGAACTCCCTTCATCGTAGTTTTGTCCTTAGCTATATTTGATATTACTGATTATTCAGATTTCGTTTGGCTTAATGCATTTTATACATTTTTTTGAAATTATGGATTTCCTTTGTTTTGGTTCTAGTGCTGCTGATGAGGAATAAATTTCCCAAATGGCCAAACAACTCATTAAAATTATTGCAGTTGGAGTTAACATATGTGTTATGGTCTCATGTTCATTTACTCCATATTTTTTCGTAAAATATTTAATATGGGAGTTTGTCTTTTATTGCAGTGTGGAGTTGGTAAAACAATTCCCCGTGGTAGCGATGTATGCTCTTTATTTTTCTTAGATATGGTGTACTTGTACATGAGATAATATCTCATGTGTACACTTTGTTCAATTACTAATATCTAAATTTATGTAAATTCTAAAACCGAAGGATGAACTCCCTCCATCGTAGTTTTGTCCTTAGCTATATTTGATNTTACTGATTATTCGGATTTCGTTTGGCTTAATGCATTTTATACATTTTTTTGAAATTATGGATTTCCTTTGTTTGGGTTCTAGTGCTGCTGATGAGGAATAAATTTCTGAAATGGCCATACAGCTCATTAAAATTATTGCAGTTGGAGTTAACATATGTGTTATGGTCTCATGTTCATTTACTCCATATTCTTTCGTAAAATATTTTAAATCTTTTGTCGGATCTTGATGTAGCATTTTTCTGTAGGTTTCTTATTGCATGTTTAAACAGTAACATTTAACAATTAATAGAAAAAAGAAGGGAAACAGGGAATGTGTCAAAGAGACAACGACCCAAAGGGGAGCATCAACAACCCAAAGCCACCATAAGATCTTCAATGAACGGTGAGAAAACCCCACACCCAATGGCAGGTCGGAGTCAATTTCAATAAACAAGAGACCCAAAGGGGCTCCATCTGTTTCAGAATAAAGGGGTTGAATTGGGTGTTTCTGTGCAAAAAAATTAGATCATAGGTCAAGGTCACAGAGGTCAAAAAGGGGTAGAATTGAGTATTTTTATATAATTTACTGTAGAATCTGGGGCATATGTAGTGATTCACAAACACATCTTGTTAGTTTCATTTTTACTCTTAAAAAATATGTATCCCATCACAAAAAAGTTATGAAGCTACACTATAAATATTTATTCTCCAAACAAGTTTTCTTTAAGAAAGGATATACCTGAAATTTCTTTGTTCTGGTTTCTGCTTCATGTTACACTTCCATCAATCAAAGTTCAGAAATTTAAATAAAATGAAGAATACTATGTATTTGGCCAGGATAAAAAATATCCTAGATTCTCATCCTCTCCCGCCCTAATTTTTATGCCCCCGCGACAATAAGTCGGGGGGCATATTGTTTTACCCCTGTCGGTCTGTCCATCCGTCCTTCCGTCTGTCTGTCCGTCCGTCTTCCTTCCGTCCGAGGGGGGTACATGGTTTGTCCGCACAACTCCTCCTACAGTTTTTATGCTAGGAAGTTTTTATTTTGCAGATCATTTGTACTTATATTGAAGATGTGCATGTGATAAGGATTTTGATTTTGGTGCATTTTTGTTAAAAATATACATTGTTGAACTTGGTCATTTTTGGTGATTTTTCATAGAGGGTACATAGTTTGTCCGCACAATTCCTCCTACAGTTTTAACGCTAGAAAGTTTTTATTTTGCAGATCTTTTGTACTTATATTGAAGATGTGCATGTGGTAAGGATTTTGATTTTGGTGCATTTTTGTCAAAAATATACATTGTTGAACTTAGTCATTTTTGGGGTGATTTTATAATAGAGGGTACATAGTTTGTCCGCGCAACTCCTCCTACAGTTTTGATGCTAGGAAGTTTTTATTTTGCAGGTCATTTGTACCTATATTGAAGATGTGCATGTGGGAAGGATTTTGATTTTGGTGCATTTTTGGAAAAATTCACATCGTTGAACTTAGTCATGTATTGGGTGAGAGGGTATGCAGATTGTCCACACAACACCTTCTAGAGTTTTGATGCTAGGTAGCTTTTATTTTGCAGTTCATTTGTACCTGTATTGAAGATGTGCATGTGGTATGTATTTTGATTTCGGTTCTTTTTTTTTTCAAAAATATAATTGTTCAACTTTTAATTTTTTGGTGATTTAGCAATAGAGGGTACATAGTTAATCTGTGCAACCTGGAATAACATGTGTTTAGCGGGGGCATCATATGTGTCTTACAGACACAAATATTACTAAAAGATCCCAATTTGACTCAACCTTGCGCGGGGGCATGTCATCCTCTATTTTTTTACCTGCCTCACAGCATTTTATTTTGATTTCTTTCCCAATTTTGACATTTTGTTTAAAATGACAGCATTTTTACACAAAATTTGATAAAAAATGTAAACTGTAATTGCCTGCCCACTCCAAATTTTGAGAAAAAAATGGACAAGAATCTAGGAATTATTTTATTATAGCCTTATGTCAAGTTGATTTATGTACAATGTATGAAGTTAAAAGAAACAAAGACTTTTAGTAAAGACAGTACCAATGAGGATACATAAGTGAACCATATAGTGCAGCAAAAAGGTATGAAAGGAATGTAAAGTTAGTTGTCAAAATTGCAAAAATACTTCAATACCCAAGTTGCCATGTAATGCAAAGAATTCCTCACTTCTGGATAATCTGCTAGGTTGGTTAAATGTTTAACTATTCATATTCATAGGTGAAAGAAGTTTTATTTGGAAGTGAAGCAAAAATGATAAAAGAATATATGGAATCTGGTAAAACAGTGGATGATGAAGAAAAAGAACAACTAAAATGTGCTTTGAAAAAACAGTCTTCACAGTCAGTACACAATACTATAAATTTTTATAACAAATTAGGTCCAGGGTAGAAGGAAGAAAAATCTCCTAATTGTTATTTGACAAAATCATTCTGTAATATATTTTGTGACTTTTTTTCAATAACTTTTAAAATACTAGAATTTAATTTAAACTATCAATTTATTCCCAAGAATGATAAAGACAATTTTTTTGAAAAGACAGATGATGATTGACAGGGGCATTCCTATTGCATCTTTTATAGAAAAAAGAAGGGAAACGGGGAATGTGTCAAAGAGACAACGACCCAAAGGGGAGTAATAACAACTCAAAGCCACCATAAGATCTTCAATGAACAATGAGAAAACCCCACACCCAACGGCAGGTCGGAGTCTGCCCCTGAATAAAGAGTAATCAAGTTCAGCAAAATAAACATCCCCTACATAATAAGCCAATCGGACAATCCTTGTATGTATTAAATTCCTTTCATCTCTAGGATATGTTTAGTCTGTTTGTCTGTCTACAATTAAACAGTTAAGTAATAGTTTTTAGCTCACCTGGCCTAAAAGGCCAAGTGAACTTTTGCGATCACTTTGCATCTGTTGTCAGTTCGTCCATCAACAATTTCAAAAATCTCGTCTTAAACTGCTTGGTGAATTGTTACCAAACTTGGCCTGAATCGTCACCAGGGTATATGCAGTTTCTTAATTGTGTTTTTTTAGTCCGAAGATCAAACAACATGGCTGTTGTTACTAAAAATAGAACATGGGAAAATTGCTGTAATTTGCAAATAACTTGAGACCGTTACAGATATAAAAAATCTGAAGATGTAAAAAATGATCAGCATGGTAAGATCTACCCGCCTTGCAATTTTGAAGAAAATCCAACTACCCCTCTTTGAGTTATTGCACTTTTTCCATAAAATTTTCAAAATTTTAATTATTTTTATTTTTTATTTGAAAATTTAACAGATAGAGGTCAACTTTAAATTGCAAAAATGTTGAGTATCAAGATCTACCCACTCTGAAATTTTAAAGAAAATCCAGAGACTCTTGTAGGAGTTACAGCCTTTTTTTTTCAGAATTTTCAAAATGTTCGTATTTTTCGTCTTATTTCCAAAACTATAGAAGATTAAGATTAAGTATAAATTGATAAAATGTTTGCCAAGCTGTGGTGACTTCAAAACTGGTGTTTAAAATTGATCGTTGACGACCATTTTCAAAATCTATGCCAAGAAAGGCGGGAAAATTCAACATTATCCGATTTCAATGAAATTTGGTTTCCAAATAGGTATTGATGTCGCAACTTTAAAACCGGTTTTGAAAATTGTTTGTTGACTACCATTTTCAAAACGGCCACCAAAAAAGGTGGGAAAATTTAAAATTGTCCGATTTCAATGAAATTTGGTTTCCTAGCCGATATTCATGCCACTCCTTCGAAGCTGTTGATTAAAATTGTTTGTTGACTGCAGTTTGCAAATGGTTGTCCGATTTCAATAAAATTTGGTTTTCAGATAGATATTGATGTTGTGACTTCAAAACTGATGTCGAAAATTGTTCGTTGACCGCCATTTTCAAAATGGCCACCAAAAAAGGCGGGAAAATTCAACATTGTCCGATTTCAATGAAATTTGGATTCCAAATAGGTATGCTGTTGCAATTTTCGAAATAGATATTGATGTTGTGACTTCAAAAATGATGTCGAAAATTGTTCATTGACCTCCATTTTCAACTGGCTTCCAAATAAGGCGGGAAAATTCAACATTGTCCAATTTCAATGAAATTTGGTTTTAAGATAGATATTGTTCTCGAAACTTAAAAAAAAATGGTGTTAAAAATTGTCGCTGCCCGCAATTTACAAAATGAAGTTTCGACTTTAAAGCTGGTGTGGAAAGTGGTCCCTAACAAAAACGTTTTTTGTCAAAAAAGCCCAACAAAGATACATAGAAAAACATGATCAAACTTGAAATACAGTTCAAGATGTTGGTGGTGTTCGAGCTACCAAAGTTTGAGAGACTGAAGTTCAACTGTATAACTTACAGTGTAAGCTTGATTGTGGCAACTGAAAGCCAGATGAGCGATACAGTCTCCTGGGAGCCTCTGGTTCTTATATTTTGCATGTGTATTTCTTGTTTATCTAATGAGTTCTTAGAAGCAAATATGGGTTACCTTCTCTTAGTAATTTTTGTCGTGTATTACTTTTGGCAGTTGACAATGACTGCAAAAATTAGTACTCGTGAATATGTTAGAAAAAATCAGAAAGAACTAATATTTTTAGTTTGTCATACAGGTACAAACCGTGCGAATGCGTCTCAGTTCAAGAAACGGCAAGAATTAGCAACCACAAAAAATAATACATTGACAGTAGCTATAAATTTTAGCATTTGTATTTTAGACTTTTGGAGAACCATTTTAACAGTTGAGTGAAACATACTTAGCATCTTGAGCCTCTAGTTAAAAATTTTACTTCAGGGTAAATTTGGGGAATTTTGTGTAAATAAGATGAACAAATGAATGTAATCTCATTTTAAAGTACATAATAAGCAAGAAACAAGGAGATTGTATATTTTAAACAATGCTTGTAGTTTGGACAAATAATTGTGTATTTTCAGAATTGCCAAAATACATTATCTACAAAAACAGCAACAAGAAATGATGAAACAGATGGCGGAACATCTACATGTGGATATAAAACTTGACAATATGTCAGTTGCTGAATCTGATATGATTAGTAGAAGTGGACATTAAGAAGTAGATATAACCCTGAGGGTGTTAGCCTGAACGGTTATAACCAATCCATGTGATTGTAAAGAGTTTTAAGATAATAATCTGCTTACAGTTTTACACAGAGATGCAGAGTACCTCCAACTTGACCTGTTGATATTTTACTCTTATATGAATATGCATATCATAACTATACAGGCTGGATCTGTTGACATTTTACACTTAAACAGAGATGTTCATATCTACATGTATACAGGCTCGACCTGTTGATATTTTACACTTAAACAGAGATGCAGATTAACATTTAAGACGGGACATGTTGATAATTAACCCTCACAAAGGTGTGCAGTTTAACTAAAGGCTGGTTGATAATTTACATGGAGAAAATAGGTGTGCAGAGTTACTACAGGCTGGACCTGTAAATAATTTACACTTACACTTAATCACAGATAAGTTACATCTACACTTACATGCAAACTACTTTTTTGTGTTGCCTATGTATACTGCAGGATTAACATATAGGGATCAGTATTAGTGATCTTTCACCGTGTCTTTCGATCTTCTCTGTCTGAACGGATTTTTGTATTGCATCAAAACAGAAATATCTGCAACTATTCATAAATGGATTGAAATGTTTGAAAAAAAGTATGGTGATGTATCAATATATTGGAGATGTGAACCATGTATTTGTGTTGTTTGGGTTTTTTTGGGCAGATTTTCACATTATCGTAATTGAACTTTGTCATTTCAGCAGATTGAAGACTTAAGAATATGACTCATTTAGCAACTGCTTCTTGTAATATATATAAAAAATTGGACTTTTGCACCAAACTTGCAGGAATTCTTCAGTATACATGTATATTGCAAATGTACACCATGGTCTTTGGTTTTCTTTATTTTTCTTAGATTTTTTTAGGTATTCTAGGACTTAAAGTTTGGCTTTGCAAAGTTTATACCCCTGACATATCATGTCTGTGTTTGCATTAAGGTGTATATCCATGTAACTGTGCAAGGTAGGTTAATCAAACTTTGCATGTAGATGCATTTTTGGTTGACAGTTACTAAGAAAAGAAAGTTAATTTGACCTTAATTGATTTATTAATTTTTCCACTTGAACGACTTAATATCAAATCTCAGTCACTTTGCATGCTAGAATCATTTAACCTAGCATATGCATGCACCTCTGAGAGTAGGTCAGCATCCAGGCAAAATTAGGTGACTTTGACTTACATTTCTCTGCATTTTTAGCTAAGGGAGTCTTACTGGTTTGTCTCCATTATCCATATCCCCATCTAAACCATAAGGTACTTTTCATCCAATTTTGCATGACTTCTTCAATATGTTTGGCAGGAAGGCACCATGTTTTTTGTTTTTTTAATTATATTTTTATTTTCAATCCTTGTATTGGACTCTTGTGTTCTATGACAAATTCAGGAATTCTTCAAAATATATTTATCAGAGGCAAAACGTGTTCAGTGGAACAACACACATGCATTATTTTTTGTTTGATTATTACACTAAGTTAAAGAGCAAGAGTTACTTAGCTTTAACACACTGACAGTTAACATTTATATCATTGTATATGCTGTTTCTGTTGATTATTATGAAAGAAAGAGTGATCTCAGGCTGGACCTGAACTTCTTTACTTTTTACAAAGATACTAAATGGTTTTATCTTTATGATAGATTTTGTATGCTGAAGTGCAAGTAATACTACAGGCTGGACCTGAATTTTTTACTTTCTCTTGAGAACATGTAAAGTGCTTTTATTTCTTTGATAAAGTTTTTACATGTACACCAACCCACTGTTTATATTAAAGAAGTGCTATTAGGAACTTGTCTTATTTGTTGATTAATAACTGCTTTTTTAGCCATCACTTTGCATCTGTCTTCCATCTGTTCATCAATCTCCCATAAACTTTTTTACTTCAAAGAACTTCTTGAGAACCACTGGATGAATTTGACCCAAACTTGGCATGAATGATGCTTAAAGAGGTGTTGACCAAGGTTTGTTACTTTGATGCAGACCCATTACCCAACATGGCCGCCGGAGGGGGACTTAATCTAAACGTTGGACCTCAAGCAAAGATTTGCCTTTATAGAACTGCTGAATGGATAGAGTAAATTCTTCTTGTAAGGTTCTGATCGACTGTTATTACTTTTGTATTAATCCGTCATCCAACATGGCTTCCAGCGGTAAACTTTGTTTTAACATTTGATCCTAAATATGGGAAAAAAACATTACAAAGATCTTGAGTACTACCAAATGGATTTAAACATAACATGGCATGAAATATGGCATGCCGTTTTCATATTTATTCGCTATTTAAGATATCTCATATAATATATAAGATATCTCATATATTATATAAGATATCTTATTTAAAATATAAGATATCTTATATAAATTCAAATATA
>MJUU01027218.1:0-24842 GCA_002080025.1 Modiolus philippinarum
TTTGGTTGATGCTGATACATCAGGTAATATTTGTCACGATATACATCAGGTAATATTTGTCACGATATACATCAGGCAATATTTGTCACGATATACATCAGGTAATATTTGTCACGGTTTTCAATGTGAATTTAAGTCAAATTGATTAAATACCATCTTTGAAGGAAACTACAAACAATGTCATATGAAATCAAATATTGACATTCGTGTAATATTTCCCTTTAAACGTCCTAACATCTGATGGTGACTTTACTGAGATACATTTCATCATACTAGTAAATACAATTGTAATGACTTGATGTATTTCAATAATAAAAAATAGAAGCAAAACAATACTTCTAAGGTTTTCTAATATTTCACAACTATTTCCTTCATCATTGTATGTAAATATTTTATCAATACATTCCAAATAAAGGTAACTTTTTTTATTTGTCCCTGAAATTTTAAAAGGATGTATAAGGTGTGATTCCGGAAAAAAAGATCTTGTATTTCGCAGAAATACTTATTTCTTATTCAGATACGTAAATAACAAACAATAACAAACAAAACAAAGAAAATGTAGGTAAATTGACCGCAGGGTGTAACTTGTAAATTTACGTCAAAATTTATAAAGAGAAGTTTTACATTTTACCTTTATGTGTTAAAATATATCTGAAAGCCTTTGACACACAAATATACAATACAGATGCATTATCTCTATCAAACATCTTCTTCCTTTTTGTCATTGTTTTTCTTATTATACAAGGTGTACGTTTTATTTTAATAAAACTGAAGGTAAGATTAATCAATGAAAAATAATAATTACAATAATAATTGATTTTTTTAAAAGTATTTAATAGGTTCACATTTTATTACTGATAACTATCTTCATGTAGTTTAACAAATAATGATTACAAGAAAAGTAGTATGAGTATTGCTTACTTACTTGCTACACTTAGAACATTGTTTACATGAGGTTGTGTAACTTGCTTTGTACTCCACTCATTTTTTATTGCACAGATTGAAAATTTTTAGCTTTTGCAGAAACGGTATCATATTGTCAAAAATGAATAATGAAAGAATATGGAGTAAATGCACATGAGAAAAGTTTCTACAAATACACGGTACAACCAAGTAAAGGAATAACGCTTTTATTGTTGTTCTTCATCTTGAAGTCACCATGAGGTCTTCAACAACAAGCTTTGCTCATACCACATGGCAAGCACAAGACGGCCTTAGCACCAGTTTGAGAGTGTCCAACTATGTATATCAGAGTATGATAAAATTTGGTGGTCAGTATTTGGTAAATTGGTAAGTTGGTGGTTATTATTTACTGATGACTGCCTGATAGTTGATTATGCTAATGTTATGGCCATAATTTACTAATTACTGTCTGGTGTACTCATTGTGTAAAGTTAGAGCTATACTGTACTCATGAATGTGTGATTACATCAGTCGGAGAGGTGATTTTAAGGCAATCTAAATTGAAATACAGTTGATTTGCTTTTATGTTGTTCATAATTTGACTGAGAAATATACCAATTAATATAGAGAAGATAACAGGAAACACTTACAATGGCAGAAAATTACAATTACATGCCACAATCTACTAGGGAACTTCAAAAGAAAAAAAACACTATTTCACTTATTATACTATGACCAATGCAAAGCTAAATATAACAGCTCTCTTTTAAACATCTTCCATTATTTGTTCTCATTCCATTATATAAATTGCTGAATACAGAATTCGAATAAGTTGCTTTTACATATCATTTCTAAAAGCTAGGTAGTTTCCAGATAGGTCAAAATTTGAATACTGTAGATCATTACTTATTATATAAATATTTTGAATATTACCAACTTTGTCTTTGCTTATTATGTTACATATGACCATTACAACACATGTTTCTTCATTACAAACAAATCAAACATTTGAAAGACGTATAATTAACAATATTTGGGTTCTGATGGAGAACAAATAAACTCAACTAACATCAAACTTGGAAGCTTGTTTTTGGTTATGACATTCAAATCCAGATTTAATCATATATTCACTGTATACCTACATAAATCTTTTTACTAGTTCAAAATAAATCTTTATTTACTTATTGTATCGATCTACTATATATCAATTGCCCAAGTGCACATATTAACATATATTTATATCCACCAGTTTTGGGCAGGTACTCCTTTGAATAATTTAAATTTGAACAGAATACCATTTTCATTTACCCGACAAAATGTGCACTGACCTTAATGAATAGCACATTTCAATTTCATATGACTGGAAGTGTTTTGTATGAAGAAGGTTATTTATCACCGATGTGAGCAAGGAGACCGATGTGATTTCAATCACATATCACATATTCTTAACCGTTATGATTTGGTTAGTATTACTATATTCTTGAAATATAGATGGTATATTTTTTTACTAAAGGATTATTTTTACTGAAGGATTATTTTTATTGTTTTTTTTCTTTTCAGACATGGGTAAGCTTGACATCATACATTGGACTGACCAATCTATACAGACTTCACATGATAATGCAAAAATATATGCCTGCTTTGGATTATATCCCAGATTATTTACTGGAAATAAGTTCATATACAAAGGAGCGATGGTTAGTGATAATTTCGAAAAACCAGAGATGTGTGTTATCAAGACAAGACGATTCAGACCAGGGACTGAGAGATACTGGCAAGGCGAAATTGACTTAAACCGATATGCAAATGAAATGGCTGTAGCGTTTACAGATCAAACCCTTGCTGCAAAGATTGATTTAGTCGACCAGTATATAGCACCATTACGAGGTCACACAAGATGGGATAAAGTTTGTTTGAAAATGAAACCAAAATATTTCCGAAAATTGTTAAAATTTGAAATTGTGCTGATCGAAAACGCCGTACGCAATGTTCAGATGTTGAATAAAGATAAAGTTCTAGAGGCCTTTTCACATTTTACATATTCCGAAAGCAACGAGCAAAATTTATTACATTCATTCAGGGGTTGCAAAATAGATGAAGGTATATACCTGTTACTTACACCGGATATGTTCACGCATAAATTCGACATACACAGATGGTTTCAGAAGCATACATGTAACAATATATGCGGAAAATTTAAAAGACCAGTAGAAGTTAACCAACCTGACAAGGCTCAAGATCTCGGTGCGGACACATTGAATTATAATTTTGAAAACGACAGAAAACCAATCAATGGAAAAGACAATTTTTCAAAGGAAACTGAGAAAGGATCGGAGGAAAAACACGTGAATTTTGAAACAACATTTGGAGCAAAGTCGTGCGATGGTACATACTCTGTCGTCACTGCGGTAATTCATTCTGGCATTGAAGGAAAATCCGAAACGATGATACCAAAACAAATGGATAACACGTTCTACAATGGAGATGTAGGTTTAAAGGAAAATCAGGCAGGGCTATTCAATGAAGAACTTTCAGAGAAAAAGTGCGATTCCTTCGATTGTCTTGATGGAGGAGGCGAGGTGTACAACTCTGACATAGTTCTTGGCATAGATCAATATGATTTAAATCAGCCAGATAGTGAGGATAAATCCCTACGAACTGCAGTTCTAACTAGAGATGAGAACACAATTGTTGACCTTGATTACGATGAATCTGATCCTCACACTGAGGCATCGACACTCGTTATAAGAGCAGCCACTCCGTATCGTATTCCAAATGCAGAAAACGAAAGAGCAAATCTACTGTTTCCAGCAGAAAATACTAGATTTACAGAGAATGGGTGCTCAAGTGATGCAACAGTTAGTAAATATGATATTTTAGACACCAGTCTTTGCTTTGATACACCAAATCATAATAAAGAAATGTGTTTGGAAGATCAAAATGACAATTGTAATGAACCAAAAGAACCACATGCCGATTTCTTGCCCGAGTATTCTCCAGATTTTAAAACAGAAGTTAATATACACTATCAAATGCCAGTGAAAACCGAGAATTTAGAGGAAGTTTCCTCCCGGGAAAACAGCGAAGAATTTATTTTAGTCGACCATTTAGACGGAGCACAAAATTGTCAGATTACACAATTTAAGACACAGGGAAAATTAGAGTGTCAAATCATCAGTCAGTGTGATGAACAACAGTTACGATCAGAAGAGTTTATCAGTGAGTTTGCTGCTGATACACGGACTGAGAAGATACTTCTTGACACAAGCTCATCATCTTCATCATCATTAGATATAACACCAAACCTTACCACATCAGAAGTAAACACTGGAGTTAAAACCGACCAAATGGGTACAGATGTTATGTATTCTCATGACAAGGAATACCAACAACCAAGCGACCTAAGAGAAGCGTGTGTCAAAGAAAGTAAGCCGGATTCGTACGAAAATAAACCAAAAGAAATTCAGAATGATATTTATTTGGTCCATGGCTTGCCAGCCAATGATACTACAGATATGAAAACTTTTAATGTTCCAGAAACACAAGAGATATACAATGTTTCAGAAATGGAGAATGGAGAAGCTAATGTAGAAGTAAATACTGAAAATACCTTGGAATATTCCGACAATTTGGAAGGAAAAAACCTAAGTGGTGACGAATTCATGTTTTCTCGTGAAGTGGAGGAATACCAAAGTTCAAGCAAAGTAGAAAATGTAAACATGAATGAAAATATTGTTATTGATATCGAAAATACGTCAGAAGCTATTCATAATTTCATGTCCACAGATAATAGAATAGCAGCTAGTAAAACTATAAATGACAAAACGATTGATGATCAAGAAACACAAGGGATATATAACGTTCCGCAAAAGGAAAGAGAAACCATGATGCAAATTCTTGATGAAAATGATCTGTTGTGTGATGGTACCAATACACCAAAAATGTATTGCGAGTATTCGGATATAGGAGAATTAAGTGATCAACATACACAAGAAGGCAGTGTTGGAACGAAATATCACAAAACAGAGCTGGTAGCCGAAAAATGCCCAGAGAGCACTCAGAGACTTAATTTATTAAATCATAGCGAGTGGTGTGAGGATCATGATATTACGAAAAATAATTTTTGTGATGTTAATAGCGAATCTAAAACGGCAAGCCAGACAGATTTTTTGGAGAAATATAATTTACGAAATTTTGTTGATGATAACGAGAAAAGTTTGGACAGTGTTATCCAGTCGGTGTGTGTAACCCATGATATTGAGGAGCAACGAAAAGAAACCGTTGTCAAGTTATCATCGCCAAATCCACTGAGAGAAATCAACGATATTATAGAATTTACAAAGATACAAAAACCACTACAGTCATCACTGAAATCTCGTAAACAAAGACAGACAACAAAAAGCGTGAAATTTGCTGCTGATGTAAAAAGAGATAGTTCTACTGACAGGCATCAGACAGAAATAGTTCTTTTACACAGACCACCAAGAGTACTGTCGGTTATAAACAGAAAATCTCAACACCAAATGAAACCTATAGAGCTAGAACAATGTAAAACAAGCGTTAACCTTAAAGATCCTAACTGGTATACCTATATTCCTTGTGAGTGTTGTGACAACGAAAATATTACTGGTCGTGACTGAGGCTAATCGATAGCATTTACAACTAGTCAAACCCCACGTTGCTGTGATAAAATATTTCATTTTAAATTATCTCTTCATAGGTAAATAGTAGTGTAATTTCTTCATACGTACTGCTTTTAGGTTAAGGCAAAATACAGGAAGTATACAAACGAAAAGGTGCTATATTTTAAATGCTTTATTTTTTTTATAAATCATGCGCTAATCTGAAAACTGCTAGTTAGCTCACCTGGCTATGCCAGGGTGAACTTTTGCCATCGCTTGGCGTCCGTCGTCCGTCCGTCCATCGTTAGCTCTCTTCCAAAAATCTTCTCCTCTGAAAGCACTTTGCCAAATGGAACCAAACTTCATCTGAATCATCACCAGGGTATCTAGTTTTAAATTTCTTAATTTCTATGTCCCAGGTCAAACAATATGGCTACCGTTACTAAAAATAGAACATATCGGTAAATTGCAGTTTTTGGCAAATAACTCGAAAGCCGTCACAGATATCAAAAATCTGACAGGAATAAAGATTATCAGCATGACAAGATCTACCCTCCCTGAAATTTTGAAGAAAATCTGACAACTATCTTAGAGTTATTGCCCTTTTTCCGTAAAATTTTCAAAATTTTGATGTTTTTTATTAAAAAATCTATAACAGATAAAGGTTAAGTTTTATTGCAAAAAGTTCAGCATTTCGAGATTTACCTACATGGAAATTTTGAAGAAAATCCAAGTACCCATATATAAGTTATGGTCCTTTGTTGGTCAATTTTTTTCGTGATTTTATGCTTTTTGTCCTATACTTCAAAAACGCTTTGAGATACAGGTCAAGTTTAAACTTCAAAAATGTTCAGCATGTCAAGGACTACATTTTATTGAATTTGGTCATGTTCTCCGACCTCTTCCAAGATGGTCGCCAACATTTGACGCTATGGGAAAACATTTTCTATGATCGCATTCTGAAAAACTATTAGGAATTGGAAGCAACCTTGGTCACAATAGTCTTTATTTGGCCCCTTTGAAAAATGTTTCTGTCAAGTCCGCATCACATCCAAAATGGCCGCCAGCAGGGAACATAGTTAAGCATTAGACCCTATGGGAAAGCATTCAAAAATCTCTGAAACAACAATGCCAATTTTATCCAAACTTTGTCACAATAGTCCTTGGCTGGTCCCCTTTAAAAATATGTCTGGCAGGTCTGCACATCATCCAAGATGGCTGCCAGCAAGGAACTTAGTTTAACATTGTACCCTACAGGAAAACACATTCAAAGATTTTTTCCCTCTGAAACTACTAGGTCAGTTTGAACAAAACTTGGACACAGTAGTCCTTAGTTGGTCCTCTTTGAAAAATGTGTCTGGCAAGTCTGCATCCCATACAAGGTTGCCCCCAGTGGGGAACATAGTTTAACATTGGTCCTATACCAAAGCATTCAAAGATTTTCTCCTCTGAAACAACAATGCTAATTGGTTCCAAACTTGGTCACAGATTTTTTTCCTCTGAGTTTGAACAAAACTTGGACACAGTAGTCCTTAGTTGGTCCTCTTTGAAAAATGTGTCTGTCAAGTCTGCATCCCATACAAGGTTGCCCCCAGTGGGGAACATAGTTTAACATTGGTCCTATACCAAAGCATTCAAAGATTTTCTCCTCTGAAACAACAATGCTAATTGGTTCCAAACTTGGTCACAGTATTTCACGGGTGGTCCCCTTTAGAAAAATTGTCCATCAAGTCTTCGCCTCATTCTAGATGGGAACTTAGTTTAACATTTGACCTTATGGGAAAACACATGAAAAGATCTTCTCCTCTGAAACTACTAGGCCAATTAAAACCAAACTTAGTCATAATTGTCCTTGAATGATGCCCTTGGAATTTTTTTGTTTTCGATCCTAAGTTGGCCTCCTTCAAAAATGGTAAGCATATCCAAAATGGTTGCCATCATGAATATAGTTTACCTTTGAAGCAAATACTATCAAGGTCTATAAACATACTCGAAAATAATGTCCTTTATTATTCAGGTTAATTGGACTGTCTGTGTCAGCCAGGCCTAGGTGAGCGATACAGGCTGTTGAAGGCCTCTCGTTTTTTTACTTAGTTTCAATTATTTATGATATAGCTTTTTGGTATATATTTTGGAGTGAGCCTTTAAGCTGAATGTGTTATTTCTTTACAAATGACTCGCTCGTTACTTTAGATTACGTCTTTTAAAAGTTGAATGTAAATTTTTTTGTTGGAAATTATCATAAATAATTTCAAATGGATAATTTTGTATATATTCGTTTATTACAATTTGTTAGAATCAGTGGGATAACTTGATTGATAGTTCCTCTTTTTATACAAAATTTATCATAGAGGCCAGTTAACAATGGTAAAGTTGTGCAAATGCATTCAGCACTGATCAATGAGTAAAGATAAATTTATCAATCAATTCGTAGAAAATACAAAATTTGTGTTGCTGAATATGTCATTCATCAAAAATGAAAAGACCAAAGCAAAAACAAGAATCAGACAATGAAAGATGAATGAATATCTTGGTATTCAACGCGTATATTACCCTTATTGAGCCTCAAGCATCTAAAAGGAAAAAAAGTGTTTTGAGTTTTGGAAATTCGTATCAAAAGTATCATAAGAAGATTAAAAACAACATTTTCAGACTTCAGCAAAAATTTCAAAATGATGTATCTAATATTGTAAAGATACTCATTGGCAAATTAACAGATAATGTTCAGATTTTCCATTTTTGCAACTGAATGCTGAGATCATATTGATTTGAATCACTGATGAAAATTTCAAATACAACGAAATGAAGGAAAAAAATCGAAAATTCAATAACAATAAAAACAAAAGCAAAACATAAATGAACAAACTTGAATGCGAATGAAACAAAACGTAAAGCATCAGCAGTCTGAACCCCTTCAAATAAAAAACAGAAAAGGCATCAGGTGGTCTGGAAGAACAAGGATGATCTGCTTCAATTGTGACAACCATAAGCCTGGATGTCAAATCAAATTAGGTACGTCTCAGTCTTGAAAACATAAATACTAATTATAACAATCATTAAAGAAGAACGAGAAATCAACCTTTACATCCTCTACAACAACACCAACAATAAAAGACAATGACACATAAAATGTCTTTTCCAGTTTGGTTTAGTTTACTGAGAAAGTTTCTTCATCTCCGACATCTCTTACAGCTTGTACTGAACAGGTTCTGTCAATAAGTATTTTGCGAAATATGCACATCAAGTTTAACATTGTGATTTTAATATATAGAGGAGGTTCGCTACTCATTTTTTGGTATTTTTGTCAGATTTGCTGACTACTCTAGTTTAATCCATTTAAAACATTATAAATTTTTGCCAATTAACCCCTTGATTTATTTTCTTATATTAATTTTATACCCCATTATTAGCAATCTGAATTTCATCAAATCACATCTGTTCTATCACAATCATTCAGAGTTGAGTTTTCAGTTTCAATTTTTGACCATTAATTTCTAAAAAAAAAAAGGCGTAATCATTAACATATCATTTTGTTTTTCGCTAAACTAACTTCTTTTTCATTTTCTTACAAAAAGTTGCATTTATTTGAAATCCTGTTCATTTCAATTGAGGTGCGAACCTCCCTAAAAAGTTGTTACATCGGCTGATAATTGATTTCATTCAATGAAATATACGAAATTGTACACTATGTAAAATGGTTAAGTGTAATATGTGATGTTGCTACTAGATATGTATGTTACCAGAATTAATGTTTTGTAATGTTGTAATGTTTAAAATAAACTTAATCTTGTAAAGATCATACTTTTTCCTATATAAGCCTGTCTTTCCTTTGTACACTAAAAATGGAAATGGTTACCTACAGCCCTTTGACTTGTTCAAAAGAGACAGATGATTTTTTTGCTACATTTTGTGCATATTCCGTTTGGTTCAGTTTAATTTGCATGAAGGAAAAGGAGTTCAAATCAGAACCAAAATTCGACAAAAATTGTTGAAAATTTTGTGAAACACTTATGCCCTCGCGAAGCAGTAAAGAAGAAACCTTTAGCATAAGTAACATTTTGTGTGATCCTGAAAAAAAACATGATATAATTGCGTTAGAACATTGCACCAAAAGGTATAAGATATTTATATCCTTTAGGTATTATACCACAAAACAGGAAATCTTTCAAGTTGTATGTTAGAATATTAGGTAATAAATGGAGTATGGAATGTCTATGGTATGGAGACTAAACTGCACACTCTTTGAAAGCTGAACATCTTAGGTAGACCTAGAATGTGCAAAAAAAAATCATGGTTCGAAAGCCCATTCAAAAAAATTATTCCAAATGTAAAAGATTTTATTAATTGGCTCAAACGCCATAATCAATATTATAAAGTCAAATATTCTTGTACTCACTAAAAGGTCTTACCACACGGAATATACATTTTCTATCACTTGACATTCAAAAGGAATACACCATATTTTTCCACAAGAACCCAGAAATTAGGGAAGGAGCTTGAATCTTGTAGCATTCAATGTCATTTCGATTATTCTTGCTCTTCCTGGTATGCATGTGTTTCACAAAACTTGAAAAGTCACTTCAAGTTGCTCAAAATAATAAAATGTATTTTAAAAACAGGTTCCAGATCCAGTGCTAGTAAACTGGGGTTTGCAAGCCTGGGCTTTTTTTAATGTGTAAGATAGAGTAAAACAACTGAGATTGGGACATATACACAAAATTATTAACAACAAATATCCTAACTACCTGAAACAACATTTTCATAACGTTAGCGAGTAACACATATATAACACCAGATCAAGTCGATTCAGCTTTGCTCTTCTAAAAACCAGATGAGTAGACTCTATATGTTTCTTTTTACTACTATTACCGACTGGAATGTGCCCCCAAGCTCGGAGCTATTAACAACAATGACTCTTTTAAAACCGACTTGAAGAAATTCCTTAAAACACGTTTAAATAAATCTAACAATTTTTAGCAATTAAAAAAGTATGCCATGTTGATCAGAACCAATGTAATTTATATATCTAATTTTTTATTAAGTTATTATCATATAAGGATTACATTGGAAGTGTTCATGCTTTCATGTGTTATCCATGGAATCAAGTCAGTTTACTTCGTGTATTTTAGCCTACTTGGCATATTTCATAAGTGTGCTTTTTTCTTTTACATATTTTTTTAAAGTAGGTCACTATTACTAATCGTTAAAAAAGATTACCCTAATGTTAAAGGCTTCATGACTGTGTTCATATGCATTTATACTAAGGTCATAAGGTCAAATAAAACACACATGCAAAATTGAAAGCCCTATCACTTACCTTTCAAAAGATATATATATCCAATATTAAAGTTTTTTCGTAGACAACGAAAGAGATCAACAGAGAGACAGGCAAACCAAACCTATATGTTCCCGGATCTTTGATTCGGGGGGGGGGGACGGGAGAGGGGGCATATATATAACAATCACTGGAAAACTTACGGTATTAAAAACTATTTGGGGTTTGTGAAAACAATTTATAAGAATAATGATAAATGTTGTTGACTCAATCAACCAAAAGAGAAAAAAAGAAAGGATACCAAAGACACATCTTCAAAAAACTCAGTTGTATCTTTCATTATTGCATCCACAAAAACTGACATCATGTGATGTCTGTTTCCAAGACATTTCTGAGGTGAACTCGGGCTCAATGAGAACATCGGTAAACAAATGTAGAAATGAGAAAAAAACACATTTAAAAAAACAAGAAAAGGAAAACACGACAATCAAGATCCAACACAAATAAAGACACCACACATACAAAACAAACAAACATAAACAAGAATCGCACACCACAAAACTAGAGCCCAAACAGTGTTACGTCCCATCGAATACTGCAAACACCGTCAGGTACTCCGGGTAAGCTTGATCTGCTCCACCCTTGGAGAACTTGAAAATATTGACAATGGCTTGACAAATCATATAGGTAGCATTAGTATTTATACTGACTGTGTCAAAGAGGTTAATAATGAAATTACGGAACAGAATTGTCAAGAGCCGAAATCCAACTGACAAAATGACAAAATAGCTCCAAAAGCAGCGGAACAACTGTTAACCGCAATGGTCCTGACTTGGTATAGGCATTTCAAAAGAAATTGTAGGCTAAACCGTTTTATGGCCCGCCAAACCTAAACATCTATTGCTATTGAAACGTCATAGACAGTAAAAGTATCTAAATACCGAAGCTATCGTAAATTTACTTTCTGCATATGGCCATTTCGACAACTTTGTCTCTCCAGTGCGGATAAAATCAAATAATTAGAAATCCAGAAATCGAAAGATGTATAAAGTCTGATAGAGATCAAATCATCAAAAAGATCTAAATGGAAAGCCAAAATCAGCTTATTTCCAATTTAGATATTGAAAGAAATGTTCATTCCAGTACTAAGTAAGAAAAGAATTTCGGACAACTTTCTGACCAAAACTTCAATTTTTTCTACAAGGGACTGATATCCATTAAAGAACTTTTTTATTAATCGTATCAGAGCACACTGTAATAAAAACTTCAGGAAATTCACGAAACGCCCCAATTATATCAAATATATAAAAACAAATGTATTTTGGCAAATGGGGTAATAACAGAAAGTCCATGCAAGAGGCTAAAAGACAAAGCAGACAGATAAAACACAAAAGAACAAGATGTGTTTTGTGAAACACTTATGCCCCCGAGTAGAAGTAAAGAAGAAACATTTAGCAACTTTGAACAATGAATGTCCTTCTGACAAAATAATTTGTAGAAATAAATTCTTGTATCAACTGAAAAGTTTAATCACATCAAATGATGATTGCAATTGGAGGCAAACACAGAAGTCACCCAAATGAACCCCTCCAATCATTATCCAAGCTTTATTAAGAAAACATCCCCCCCTATTTGGAACATTTATAGTTGTAGCTCGGCCTTGTAAAGCATCAGAATAACAATAAACACAATCAGCTTGGGTTCTTGATGTATTTATTCGATAGGTAACAGTTATAATAAGTAATGCCCTCACATATCGTGCAAGTGGCACTCTGCTATTTACAGTAAACTGGAATTCTACATCTTTTTCAGTATGACATCAATATCTGACCACCTGATATAAGAATGAGTTTAGTTCAAGTATGTAATAGAGTTTCACAAAATACTGGGACGAACAAAACACCTTCGTCTCCTTCCAAATTCAATCGTGGTCTGACAAAGTAAGGTTAGAAGAAAAGAAATAAAACCGCCAAAGGAAATCACCCAATGAAATTGCAGAAAAGACTTGCGGTTTAGCAACCCTTTAAACGGAAAATACCAAACCGTAGATCAGAATTCAAAATTCAAAGATCGTCAGTCATATGGTCCAAGTCGGAAAATGTCATATATAAAATTATTAATAACTATCAAATATTATTAATTACTATCAGTAAATAATCTGAAATAGCTACTCTGAAATATTAAAAATATAATAAAACAATAACATTAATTATTTCCAAATATGTACAACCCCCTAAACTGCAGGCTGTCACATAGTCAACTCATTGTGTTCTGTCTATCAGTGTTATCAGTGCTTGGATTACACCAGGGATCATCAATACTGGTTCCCCAAAAGTGGAGGAATACACAGAAGAGAAGAAATGAAATAATCGATATTTTAGTAACATCACTCATCATTGATATATATGATACATATATAACTAGAAAACACGAGGGGACTTTATAAACATAAGTGGATGATATAAATCGGATAATGGTTTTTATGAAATAACCAGAGGCTCCCTGGAGCCTATATCGCTCACCTGGCTTTCAGTTGCCACAATCAGGCTAACATTGTAAATTATACACTTGAACTTCAGTCTCTCAAACTTTGGTAGAGCAAACACCACCATTAACTTGGACTCTATTTTAAGTCTGATCATGTTTTACTGTACTTCTTTGTTGGGCTTTTTTGACAAAAATTGTCTTGCTAAGGACCACTTTCGACATCATGCAGTTTTGAAGTCGAGACATCATTTGGTAAATGGCAGTCAACAACATTTTTAACACCATATCTTTAAGTTACGACATCAATATCTAATTGGAAACCAAATTCTATTGAAATCGGACTATGTTGAATTTTCCCGCCTTTTTGGGGGCCATTTTGAAAATGGCAGTCAACAAACAATTTTCAACACCGGTTTTCCAGAAGCGACATCAATATCCACTTGGAAACCAAATTTCATTGAAATCAGACTATGTTGAATTTTCCTGCCTTTATTGGCGGCCATTTTGAAAATGGCGGTCAACGAAGAATTTTATACATCAGTTTTGAACATGGTTGCTACATCAATACCTTTTTGGAAACCAAATTTCATTGAAATCGGACAATTTTGAATGTACCCGCCTTTTTGGCGGCCATTTTGAAAATGGTGGTCAACAAAGAATTTTCAACACCGGTTTTGAAGTCGCAACATCAATATCTATTAGGAAACCAAATTTCATTGAAATCGGAAAATGTTGAATTTTCCCGCCTTTTTTTGGCGGCCATTTTGAAAATGGCGGCGAACCAATAATTTTCAATATCAGTTTTGAAGTCGCCACAGCATTGCAAACATTTTATCAATTTACACTTAACCTTCAGCTTCTATAGTTTTGGAAATAAAAGATGAAAAATATGAAAATTTCGAAAATTCCGTGAAAAAAGGGCAATAACTCCTAGAAGGGTTTTTGGATTATCTTCAAAATTTCAGGGTAGGTAGATCTTGACATGCTGAACATTTTTGCAATTCAAAGTTGACTTCTATCTCTTATAGTTTTTCTGATAAAAAATTAATAAAGTTAAAATTTTGCAAATTTCACAGAAAAAGGGCAATTTCTCTAAGACGGGTTTTCGGATTTTCTTCAAATTGGCAAGGTAGGTAGATCTTGCTATGCTGATCACTTTAACTCCTTGTCAGATTTTTGAGATCTTTAACGGTTTTTGAGTTATTTGCAAAAAAAACAGCAATTTACCCCTTTGTTCTATTTTTAGTAACAGCAGCCATGTTATTTGGTCTTCGGACTAATCGAACACAATTTTAATCTGCATACCCTGGTGGTGCTTCTGACCAAGTTTGGTTACAATTGGCTCAGCAGTTTCAGTAGAGAAGACTTTTGAAATTGTTGACGGACGACGGACGGACGGACGGACGGACGACGGACGACGGGCGCAAAGTGATGGCAAAAGCTCACATGGCCTTGTAGGCCAGGTGAGCTAAAAACGATACGCTAGGCTATGGAATAGCCTTGGATAGAAAATTGCGTGTTTGATTGACAAGGGTGTGGTGGCTCATGATGTATTTGTATACTCAAATCAATAATTTTCCGTATTTTTTGTCATGTCGGATTCTACATACCCAACTGGGCCATGTACAGCTCGTTGATCACTCTTAGGTAAAATCATAATTTTGTAAAATGGTAAAACTGGAGAAATTAATTGTTGTTCTAGCGTATTTAATTCTTCAAAAGGAGCTTTATCCATTTCTAAATTATTTATCATTGCTTACACACATAAGAGTTACGCGTTTTACACACAATACGCTTCTCTCCTTTTAACATTTCTTTCAACCTCTCAACTTTTGCAATAAATTGTTTCTCGTGTACTTGGCTTCGAAACATAAACATTTTACAGCCGTACAAATAAACACCGGTAGCTCTTTATTCTTCCGAAAAAACATAATTCTATCTCTTTCCACCTTTCGTTCTCCATTGCCTAAGTATCTCCGCAAACTACAATCACTCTTTGTTTAACACAATTGAAAAGTCTTTTATAGTATTTGTATATTATTGATTATTGCACAATACCTCATCTTTATTTATTAACTTCTTGTTTTAAATTTATACATTACTGTTCTTATTCTTTTTATCATATCTATATTTATAAATCTGGCTAAGCGATATTGCAATACCAATCCCATCATCCTCTACAAACCTGTTCCCAGTACCACCTATAGTAAATGTTTATAATACTGACTTCCACAAGGAAAAAGAAAAATTAAACCCCGCCCCGTTTTATCAGGACGAAACTGGACGCCATTTTGATTTCGAGAATCTGAAATTCCTATTGGTCAATAGTCTTCTGCGCAAGCGTTCTCCTCACCTCCCCAAAGAACTATCTATATAGCTAGGCTATTCCATAGCCTAGCTAAATACCTGTAAAACGAAAGTGAATAAATGAAGAAAATATGCTGAATGATTTAAAAATTCTTTTTTACAAAAAAAAAAAATCTATAAATATCAAGAAACATTTCGTCATAAATGAGTTTAATTTCTATATATATAAAATAAAACAAAATATAATTTCATTTTTCTGGTATAATTTTACTGGACAGTCACATGCCAAGGTCAAGGTCACAAGGCCAAATAGTCTGGTACCAAATGAAAGGTCTCTCCACAAGGCGTACACATGCAAACTATGAAAGCCCTATCACTTACCATTCGAAAGATATGCTCAATATTAAAGTTTTTGTGCAGTTGTCCACAGGCCAAGGTCAAGGTCACAAGGTCAACTTTTCTGGTACCAATTGAAAGGTCTTGTCACAAGGAATGTACATGCAAAATATGAAAGCCATGTCACTTACCTTTCAAAAGATATACCCAATGTTAAAGTTTATCATTTTTTTTTCAAAAAGTTCATCACATGTCAAGGTCAAGGTCATGAGGTCCAAAATTTTGGTATGGTTAGAAAGGTCTCTCCACAAGGAATACACATGCAAACTGTGAAAGCCCTATCACTTACCATTCAAAAGATATGCTCAATGTTAAAGTTTTTATGCAGTTGTTCACAGGCCAAGGTCAAGGTCACAAGGTCTACTATTCTGGTACCAATTAAAAGGTCTTACCACAAGGAATGCGCATGCAAAATATGAAAGCCATATCACTTACCATTCAAAAGATATACCCAATGTTAAAGTTTATTATTTTTTTCCAAAAGTCCATCACATGTCAAGGTCAAGGGCACGAGGTCCAAAATTTTAGTATCCGTGAAAGGTCTTGCCACAAGGAATACACATGCAAAATATGAGAGCCATATCATTTACCATTCAAAAGATATACCCAATGTTAAAGTTTTTTTGTGGACAAACAGACAAACAAACAGACAGACAGACCAAAAAGTATATGCCCCCCCGAAACTTCGTTTCACGGGGGCATAAAAATACAATACACTAAAAAAACTGAAGTAAACTGTAGAGGACATACCACGGGAAAAATGAAACGGTATGAAATTATTCCATGCAAAGGAAGACCCGGAGACAGCCTAATGTAGAAAATACATTGACGAAACCAACAAACGCCAAGTAGACAAAACTAAAGACAATGATGGGCAGATAAAAACATTGCAGCAAGCATCAGACTAGAGACACTTAACCAAAAAAGATTAAAAAAAACAAAAGACAGGGAAAAATACATTGCAGCGAAAGGGTTTAAAGCAATCAAGAGACCGGAGACGTACCATGTAGACACGATTCACAGAAGCAACCAACAATCCGTAGAAATGAGAGACAGAAAAGAAACACTGCATCAATAAAATAAACAAGACAATAGAAAACGGGGTTAGTTTGAAGAATGTACAGTAGTAGTTAGGGAAAGCGGTTTACGTGCATGCATACAAGAAACTTCGGTAAAATATCAAGCTCCAAAACGGCGCTGATGTGTTACTTCTAGCTTCAACAAAAGAAAGATGTGCACAAACGTCTCGTCTGGTAAGATGTGTCTGTGTTAAAAGTTTAAATACTCGTAGAAAATTATTATGAGAAGATGGTTTGTAAATTAATTTTCTCTGCAGCAAGTAGAAAGCCTTGATTTATATCACACCAGAACACCAAACAACTTGGTCCCTCGAAAAAACATTTGTGGATTACCTTCCAACATGGAAGATAATTTTATCAGCATTTGAAAAAACCCCTTCATATGAAAACAATAGCAGAAGGAAGCAGTCAGAAACAACAGCCAGTTCGTTTGTTTTGTTTTTTGTTGTTGTTTTTTTTTTTTGTTGTTTTTGTTTTTGTTTTTGTTTTTTTTTTGTTTTTTTGTTTTTTTTGTTTTTTTGTTTGTTTGTTTGTTTTTTTCTTCTTTAAACACTAAGATTGATCTTATTTTATCTACAGCTTTATGACTATACAATGTCCATCAACAGACAAACTATTATTCCTCTAACAGCCGTAGTATCTCAGATCTGGACTCTAACAAAAAACTAACTCTAGTCACTCATACTCATGTATGGTCATTAGTTTTTTTGACTAGAGCAAAAACACTGTCCCAAAAGTTGCTTAGTCAGGGATTTGTTCAGCCTTTGTTGCTTTCATCCCTTCAGAAATTTTATGGCCGTCACCATGATATCATTGACAGATATGACGTGTCTGTGATCCAAATATAAACGGACATTTTCAGCTAGATTTCACGTCTTCACGGATTTGACATAACCGGTCTTGAGTCTACTCTGGATTGACTCACTGATAGTGTGACGGGTGTCTCTAGCGGAGCATGACATGCTTACCCTTCCGGAGCACCTGATGTCACTCCCGGTTTTCATGGGAGTTCACACTATGAGTGCCTTAGTTTTTAATGTCGTCTATTTATTTCCGTGCATTGTAGCTGTCCAACATCCTTGTTTTGTCTTTGTTTTTCTCTGCTGCCGTTTTTGCCATGTCTTTGGATTTCGATTTTTGTAGACTTCGCTTCCCTTGTTCCTTCGGTATTCTACTGCCGTTGTTTCATACGAAATGTAGGTCAAATCCACCTATTTCATACATCTACCCCCAGTATTTTGCAAACTGTATCCATAGACAAAAGCTTTGTCATTCGAAAGATCCATTGTGGGTGACGGACGAACGGAACAGACGCTTTATCTCTTCTTAAACGCCCGTTTGGCGAATGGATAATTTATCTTATTTATCTTATGGATTTAATTTTGTTACAGAGTTGTTGCATATAGTCTGCAGATGCGCAATAAGCTTTCGGATTTTTGATATTGGTCTTGGTGCAAACAAGAGGCCCCAAGTTGTCGATTTTGACACATATGAGCTTGACAGTGGAACACCTCCAACATTTTTGAATTTATGGATTTAATTTTGTAAAAGAATTGTTGCATATAGTCTGCAGATGTGCAATAAGCTTTCAGAATTTTGATGTTGGTCTTGGTGCAAACAAGAGGCCCCATGATGTCAATCTTCACACATATGAGCTTGTCAGTGGAACTCCACCTTCGTTTTTGGATTTATGGATTTAATTTTGTAATACAATTGTAACATGTAGTCTGCAGATGTACAATAAGCTTTCAGATTTTTGATATTGGTCTTGGTACAAACAAGAAGCCCCAAGATGTCGATTTTGACACATGTGAGCTTGTCAGTGGAACTGTTTTCTGTGTCAAACAGGGAAGTGCGGGGATGGCCAACATTTCTGATGGCACCACTGCTAGTTGTATATATTGTACGTTAGAATATTGGTATGATTGCTTCGGTGTAAATGTTATGTTAGTTACTGGTTCTGTTTTAGTTCATTTTGTAGTATGGATATGCAAGTCTGCATAAAAGACCCATGACAGCGATTATAAGAACACTACCATTTACTTTTGTTTTGTAGATATGTTCGAAATCAAGCAGTGATTCAATGAATTTCGCTAAGACCGGTGCTAGGGACCGTCTTGAACTTGAGTATAACTCCTTGTTGAAGGTCTCATTGTGACTTAAAGATGTAGAACAACAATAAAAGAGTTGTTACATTGCTTTGTTTTACCATTTATTTGTTGACACTTTATCTCATGTACATTTACTCTACATCATTCTATTGTTTAACCATATTATGCATTAAAATAACTTTCAGTTCTTTTGTATGGTTGTTATACTGCATTCCACTCCCTGCGGAGAGGTTTGTAAAATTGTCATGCTGTGGTCGCTTTCATCTAATAAAACTCTCAACCTTTTATCTGAAATATATAACTATTGTAAACAAACATGTAATACTGGAATTATAACAAATTACACTGATTTAAAACTTTCTTTGCTATTAAGTGGCAAGTGTGGCTTGCTTTCTGAACGATTTCTTGGACTTTACTTTCTTTTCAGTTATTGCTTCAGTCCGATTCGGAGACTCGTTTTTCTCTAAAGGAGTAACGGCTTCCGGTTGAGAAGGTATCGCTGATTCTGTTGAGCTAGGAACTTGTTCTGATTGTTGTTTATCAGTTTGTGGCAGTAAAATGATCTTTTGTGGTTCCTGTTCTAAAGTATATTTTCCACCCTCCGTTTCCTGAATAGGATTTTTTATTACAGTATTATTCAAAGGCGGTGATGTTACGTTTTGTTTTTCCTTATTGTTTCTTTTTGAAAGTTTAAGTTTTAATTCATCTTGCAAAGCACCTTTTTGAGCCCCATATTGATCAAACTCCTCACAATCGTTTTCTTGCACTGCTCTTTCTTGCCTTTTCAACTTGGGTTTTGGTTTGATTTCTGGTTTCTGTTTCAAGTCTGGTTTTTGTTTGATTTCCGGCTTTTGTTTAACTTCCGGTTTCTGTTTAATGTCTGGTTTTGGTTTGATATCTGGTTTTGGTTTAATTTCCGGCTTTTCTGGTTGCTGAATATTCAACTGCTTCGGCATTCCAACATGATGAGTATCTATTGTTCGTACTCTAACCGGCCTATTTTTGGTTATTGGAGAACTTTGTTCATAATTATTTTTTATAGCACGTGTTTCCGATTTATCCTTGCGAATAGCATTGTCAATAAAGGGGGCACTAGGCATCTTTTGTACAGTAAGCTGCCTTTCTTTTACATCATTTATTGGGTCTTCATGAACATACACAGCATGCATAATGGTTGTAACCTTTTTTCTTCCCGGTGAAGTATTAGATTCCCGGCGTTCAAAACCGGGGGAAGTTCTTAGGATACCAGAATTCTGAGCGGGCATATGAAGTAAACGTTCACTGGGTTCTTGGACGCTCATTGACGTTTGTTTTTGAAGCTTTAACCGTTCCGTAGGTAGATCAAAAAGTGGAGTTTCAATATTTTTAGCCACATTTGGCTTAGTCCATCCGCTACACAAGTCATTACATATATGTTCTTCAAAGAATTCGTTGATTTCCTTTTTAGACGTATATATTTTCGGTGTAATCAAGTGATATTCATTACCACTCTTATTTCCTTTAAATATTGCGATAACTGATTGTTGATTTCCCTCTACATATGAAAAATGAGAAAATGCATCTAAAATTTTATCTTCTTGAAACAACACTATACTATTCGACACTAATGGCTCAATTAATACTATTTCATCCTTTTTCAAATCTCTGAATTCGTAATGTTTCGTACTACGACAAAATTTCTCCCAACGTGAATATCCTTTCAAAGGGGCAAGATATTGTTCCGTAAAAGTAATTTTTCCAGCGCCGGTTTTCTCTGTGAATACAACAGCTACACCAGCTGCATGTGTGTTTGTGTCTAATCTTGGCTGCCAGAACTGTTCTGTTCCAGCTCGGAATCGTCTTGCTTTAACTATTGCTTTTTGAGGTTCGGCTAAATGTTCGCCATACATCACAGCTTCGTAAACCAGATGTGTCCATGTGATATCTTTTGGATAAAATCCGAAGCATGCCCAAACTGATGGTTCATCGTCTATATTTTCCAAAGATGCCTCGGTAAAGTGAATTATATCAAAAATGCCCATTATCCCTGAAAAGAGAGATACTTTAATTACAGGCTATGAATTCAAAAAGTATCACATTTTATATCTTATTGTGTTTAAGATGGTGAAGGAAAAATGATATTGTAAAGGAAATACATTGATTATCAGAAAAGGGTGGTGAAGGCTAACAGAAAAGAATTCTGAAAATATTAAGATTCATCGACAATACAAGGGCCTATAATGTTTCTGAGAAATTTGAAATGGAAACGTCTCTAAGTAAGAATTTGACGGAAGTTTGTTGTAGTTTGTTAAATAGTTTATTCATGGCAGGATCTTACGTAAAACAAAAAAACATATTCAAAAATGTAGAAGCAGCAGCAGCAAAAATATGATGAGATGAGCATGCGAGCACAACCGAAACCATACTCGTAAGCAGCTCGTAAGTCTTGTGGACGTATTAAAGATATAAATTTCATAAAATCGTACTTAAAGCTCCCTCTATTGTTACTTTCTCATTTGTTCAAAGAATGTCGAGAGGCGAGGACTTCTGGAATTGAATGTATAACTGCGAACATTGCATTTATCATACTAATCGACAATTTAATCTTACGCGTCAAAAGCAATTGGTTCATAATATAAAGCAAGAGATGGACAGACAACAAGATATAGAAACTGAATCTTATATATCCGAGGAAAGCCATGTTACTGAAGAATCAGAGTATGTTACGGATGAAAGATCTAGCAAAAGAGACACAGGCTGGGCATCGCCATGGAATATAGAGTAACAGTGTATTCATTCTGGTAGTGTATTCCTTCCTTTTGGATAAAATGCACTAGGGTAGAATATCCACAACATCTAATTGACCAATCACAATGGAGTTCTGACCATCAAGGTAGAAATACAATTGGTTGTTTATGTACCCGGAAATTCTGCACGCCGGAAAGAAAGTACGCTTACAGTAGTAGTAACCAGAGTCATGAATGGCATTTAGTCTGAATACCAATAAAAGGTTGAAGAATAAATTGAAGCTGAACATGAAGAAGACAAGGCATGCCAACTTGCATTTGAAGACATGTACGAGGACTACAGAAAACGATGTGGGAAGTTTATCTAGATTGCATATTCTGGATAGAAAATATGCGGAAAGACAGAGTACACATAAAGATCAATAAGACGGTTCAATGCTTGAAAGAAGAAGAAGACTATGACACAAGAGAAGTTTGGAATTATGCTATAGATAAGAGTAAATATCTCTGATGAAGTATTGAATTCATATGGCCCACCACCAACCGAAGACAACGAAACCACGTAAAGCAAAAACAAAAGACAGTTGGGATTGGGAGAAAGGAGGAATATGGCTTATCCTTTGGAAAGCCAGTCACAAACCTGGTGAAACGCAGAGTGACCCTTCCTGGATTGAGAAACTAATTGCTGGATTCAAATGAAATTCCCATCCAAAGTTTTTCTTATTTCATATCACCACTTCCACCACCATCACCACAATAGCCTATCATCCCACCACCACCACCGAATCGTGAAATGAGCACGCAAGCGCAGTTGTGAGTAACTCGTGAGAACTCGTGAGTCGTTTGAGCATTCTCATGAATCATGTAAGCAGGTACGAGTAGCATCATAAAACAAGAAAAATCCATTACTGATGAAGCTAACAAACACAACTGTTACCCGTACATCCATAAGAACAAGCCTAACCACCACGATAACCACTCTCACCACCACCACCTACATCACCACCATAACAGCTTACCACCACCACCACCGAATCGTGAAATGAGAACGCGAGCAGAGGCAAATCCATACTCGTTATCGACTCGTGAGTCATTTGAACATCAATAGGAACTTAAATTAGTAAATCACGCGTTATCTTGCCCAAGTCTTTGATGGAATAAACAAATTAAAATGGCGCGTGAAATAGTAGCAAGAGTTATTTCCCTTCGAAAAACAAAATGACCGCAATAAACGCAGACCTAGTAGAAGACACCCAAAGATCAGCAAACTAAAAACGTGGGAAAAGCCTCCCATTTACGAACGCCGACCTGACAGAAGACCCCATCAGAAATACCATACAATGAAAACTGCCGAAGACATCCGAACGACCATGCCCGAGTCGTTCCTACTGGTGACTGCCTACAGGAGGTACACACCCACTTCTGGTCGAGCATGCGTTTAGAACTCAAGTAATATAACACCCCTGCGGGTCGGGTGTTGTTCCAACACGTCATTTCCGGTTAAATGGTCGAATAGGGCTTCAACTAGGCCAGTTCCGGTTGCACATGCGCCACACAATTATAACTTCAGGTAAGATGTCTTCCGCTTCCGGTCACGTGACTTCTAGTGACGTCATTTCCAGCCTATGTCACTTCCGGAAATCCGACTTTGCTCGTACTAATATACTACTGACAGTGCTTAATCCTTAAGTTGATAGGCGCCAAAAATAGGTGAACGAAAAAAACTAAACTTTTTCTGTAGCATAAGTAGTGTCCTTCATGACACTTAAAGTTTTGTTCATTGTTCATTGTAAATTAATGATGCTATGTCGTACAAGATCTACGGGTAAAGGCCAAGACACATTTCATTGAATTTCTTCATATCATGCTTTAATGTCAAGGAACTCGTAATCACACAGGCTAGTAAAAATCAAATACCTTGTTTGCTGACCACACCTACATAGGGTACAGTAAGAGTGATTAAAGAATTAAGCGAATAGGACAAAACATTGAATGTTTGCTAAAACTCGAAGAAAAGAACACAATGTACAGAAACAATATTCATAGAGAAAAGGTTGAATTTGTTATTTCATAGTTGTTTGTAAATCTCATTTCAAGAAAATACATATAATAAAATGTGAAAGACAGTTTTGCTTTAATAAGAAGTATTAAGTTTTTTAAAATATCAACACTGATCACTGCATCCAAGTGACATCAGTATGATAAATACCGAAGTAACTGTATATTAAGTTTCTGAAGGTGGCTATTTCGACAACTTATGTCTCTTAAGTGCAGATTAAATAAATAACTAAATACCGAGGTTACTGTGAATTTACTTTCTGCATATGCGCATTTCGACAACTTATGTCTCTTCAGTGCAGATAAAATCTAAACGTTTGGAAGACCATATACTAAAAAAAATTTAAAAACTGATAGAGAACAAATAACCAATATGATCTAAATGTTAAAATCAACATTTGGGAAACAATATTCTCACTTTTGAGACAGAACAGTTCCTATTTTAGCGGTGTGAGATTTCTTTTTCTCACCCTACATGTAGTGCTTTCTATGTAGCCAATGCCTGTGTGAGATTTTTCCGTCTCCCCACCCATTTTCCGTCTCACCCAACCGCCTGGGTGAGAACACCTACACGATCTTTTTGTGTCCGCTTGACATTTTCATTGCAATGGTCTTCTTGTTTTATTTTAGATATTCACATTTTCCAAAACGTCGACTTATAAAGCTGTGTCTAACTCTTGACACCTATTACAAGTACCAGATAATTCTGAAAATAATGTAATACTCCCGTAAGTAAACAAAAGTGAGGAATGTCAAATTTCAGATCAAACGATTTCAGTGTATAAGTAAACACAAATGAAAAGCCAGAGAAAGCCAAGTAAATAATTGTGTAATGTAATATGTTTTGAACAAGGGATCTGTGAGCCAATGCTCACTAG
>MJUU01027220.1:16931-39448 GCA_002080025.1 Modiolus philippinarum
GACTTAAGCAAAAAAACTTAACCTGGTCACTGGACCGCGAAATATAGGTCAAGGTCACATGATTTTGGGTCCGACAGATAGGGTTCGCCGTAAGCTACATATGGACCAAATATAAAGTTCCTACATCAATGGCTTCTGTATTAAAACTTGAGTTTACGCCGCCGTCGCCGTCGCCGTCGCAGTCATACTTTGCAGGCCTATGTCTCCTCTTTCGCGACTTTCGTCGCGGGCGAGACAAAAATCAAAATCAAAGTACCATGCACACCTTTGATATATGTACAATTGATCTGCAAAATAAAAACTTCCTGTCTCAGATACTGTAGGAGATTTGCTCCTGACAAATGATGTACCCATTTGGCAGCCGCCTGCCCGCTGCATGCCCGCCCCCCCATTTTCACCATTTTAATAACCGGATTTTTCCAATGGAAAATCCGGTTAAAAACTGCATCAAAATCGGACTAAAAATAAATATAATAAAATTTTTGAGATTCACCCTTTCAGGTCCTATTTATCTCAAGAACAGTACATGCAGCCTGAAATTCGTTTTACATACTGCAGATTGGAAATTTCCTCAGTAGCACACTGAAAAAAACCCCTTCAATATCTGATAAAAAACAAATATTCTACAACCAAATATATGAAAACACCAAATTTGGCCCTTTTTGGCCCCTTTTTTAGAAACGGGCAAGGCCACAATTATCAAAACAAGTCAAAGTCTTTCTTTTGTGCCAAGCAACATTGTGTTAAAATTTCATGAGGATTAATCAACTTGAACTAAAGTTATTTACCAAAAACAAAAGTGTCTACGGACGACAACGACGACAAGGACGACAGCACCATACCATTATACAACCTCAAATTTTTTGCGGTCGTATAAAAAGGCAAAAGTCAGTAAACATGAAGTGGTGATCCCATATGGCCGAAAAGGGCAGGTGCAGTAGAGGACCCCATACTGATGCACCATACCAAATATCAAGTGACTGTTTCTGAGTAAAATGTGACAAAATATGTGTGACGGAGGGACAGACAGATGGATGGACAGAGGTAAAACAGTATACCCCCTCCTTCGGAGTGGGGGTATAAAAACACATTGTTAAATAACAATTTTTGGAGTTAGATATGGCAATGCATGAGATTCTCTTGAGACAGAGTTAGATGGGGCATAATTGAAATAAATAGCAAATTTCAAGACAAATTCATGGCCAAACTCCAATTTTACACTAAAAATTTATAATTTTCCATTTAAGGAGGGCGCAGGCCTCTCAGGGCACCCCCATAATCTACACCTGATTCTTATGCTTCCTATTTAAAGTAGAATCTCAAATGAAAGCTTTTTTTGCACTAACATGATTGTGAGTGAACATTAAAGGTCAATACTTTTCATTAATTTTCTGAAGGCACTATAGTAACTAGGACAAAAATTTATATCTTCTTTTACTATGTTTTACCTTGTATACATATTAAAAAGAAAGGAAATGGGGTAAATGTCAAGGATAGTATACTTACTGAGTTTTTTTATATCAACACAGAAAAATGAATTATCCTCCGTCAGTGGTTTTGTAAACTGTATGACATGGATTCCCATGGTTTCAGCAGGTACAGTAACCCGACAATACAGCTTACTCAAATCAATGTCAGTTGATGGTTCCTTTGGAACATCCACAACTAAGGCATCGGATTTACGGAACATATTTATATGAATTTCTGAAGAAAAAAGTCAAATCCAAAAATAAATATAATTTTACCATGAAATACAGCCAATTACAATATTTCATTCAGAAGAGGTAGATAAATTTGTGAATCCTGTACATATTTTCAAGAACAGTAGTATATATCTGAGTCCTAACTTATGTGGTATCGTATCACAGCCAAAATGTGCAGTGGCGGATCCAGACTTTCTTCTGAGGGGGTCAGACCCATAATTTTTTAAAAAGGGGAAAGGGGGGGGAAGAGGAAACCCAATTTTCCGAAAAACCCCTAGGAATTTCAATTTTTTTCCAACCTAAGGGGGGCTGGGCCACCCAGCATCCCCCCTAAATCCACCATTGATGTGACATATTACTAGTGTAATCATTATTCAAAACCTACTGCTTCCAGTTAAATTTAAGAAAATTATTATTGCCAAATAATGAAATTTAGTTCAGTGAAATAGATATGAATCAGAAGTTAAATTCACCTAAAAAGATTGTTATACCTTTTTATTTTCCACATCATTATTTATGCATGCATACAATCAATTTTTTTAAAGACTTCATTAAGTATGATACTAATGGGTTAAACACATATGACACAAACCTCTGTGAACACAATCATCAATAATAGATTTGGTGGCCTCCTCTATAGCATCTTTAAATGCTGCATCTAACTGATCATTCTTCTCTACCTTCCTGTTAGAGGTCACATCTACACAAACTTTCCGACCTTAAAAATAAATAAGTAACAGTTAGAGGTCACATCTACAAAAATTTTCCGACCTTGAATACAAATTGGTAAAAATTAGAGGTCACATCTACACAAACTTTTCAACCTTGAATATAAAAAGGTAACTGTTAAAGGTCACATCTGCAAAAACTTTCCGAACTTAAAGAAAAAGGTAATAGTTAGAGGTCACATATACAGAAACTTTCTGACCTTGAATATAAATAATTAACAGTTAAAGGTCACATCTACACAAACTGTCCGACCTTGAAAATAAACAGGTAACAGTTAGAGGTCACATCTACACAAACTGTCCCACCTTGAAAATAAACAGGTAACAGTTAGAGGTCACATCTACACAAACTTTCTTTCTAAAATATAAAAAGGTAAAAGTTAAATGTCATATCTACACAAACTTTCCAACCTAAAATATAAATAGGTAACAGTAACTGTTAGAGGTCACATCTACACAAACTTTCTGACCTAAAATATAAATAGGTAACAGTTAGAGGTCACATTTACATAAACTTTCATACCCACAATATAAATAGGTAACAGTTAGAGGTCACATTTACACAAACTTTCAGACCTAAAATAGATAGGTTACAGTTAAAAGTCACATCTACAGAAACTTTCTGACTTACAATAAATACAGGCTGTAAACTTGTAAAAATAAATCCTGAGGAACATTTTTTATTCTTTCTTCATGGAATTTCACCTCTGGGAAAATTAAATTAAGTCCTATTTACCACAAAGATATTTTAAAGAAAACCATCCTGCCATAACAGTCATGTTAAGAACTTGTCCTTGGTGAGATCTCTTACACTTACAATTTTGATCTAACAAAACTAAAGGATAGAAGCCTCCCTCTGGTTGGATGATCATCTTTCCATATATAATATTTGCATTCTTTGTCACAAAACATAGAACTAGCTGTGATTCTTTGTCATTAAACGATGTATTGCCCCTGGAATCTGGATGGTAATGTAAACCCATACCAACACGATCATTTAGGTCTACCTTGTTGGCTGAAATAAGAAAAAACATACAAGTAAATGTTACATCTTAAAATAGTTTAAACAAGAGATGTATACTATAGATGGGTGATTAACATTCTTATGTAGTTTGATCAACTGTAAATGAACAATATGCAATATACTGTAAAGGTATTAATTTTCACGGTGTACTAATTTTCGCTATTTTCATGGTTGGCTCTGGAATGTGAAAAATAATACTCGTGAAAATAAGTTTTAATATAGAAAAGGCCTTTTTAACAGTGAAAACCGTGAAAATTGATGCCTGAGAATATGTTGATCTTTCATAAAACATGATAAACTGCAAAAACAAGCATCCACAAAAAATTGCATTGGAAGCTCCAAGATACTTGTATCACTATTGTGCAAAGCTGTCTTCTTAGCTGATCTTTGCTTCAATTTTAAGTCTAAATTCATATTTTTTGTTTGTTGGTCTTCCAAATGTCTTATTTTGATCTTCACTATAGAAACATAACATTTTAAAATGGCCATCTGCAGCACCAAAATATACTCCAATTTTGGTATTTATTTATTGTAAATGTATTTTCAATGTTGATCCAAAACAGAATAAAGGGCTACGCCGAGCGCAGCATGATACGACTGCAGCATGTCGTCCACTGAAATTTGAAAAAGTGTAATTTAAAGTGAGTATGGACATAGGAAAGAGCTTGACACAATAATTAGATGGACGCAATAAGGAGATTGACCAAGTAATTNNNNGCTGGACACAAACTAGGGAAAATAAAAATTAGCCCTTATGACTCCTTATGATTCCTCTTTGACCCTCTATAGCTCAGAAACAGTAAGAGCTACGCCCAATCCATTGACATGATGCTGAAAGCTTATATCAAGAGGAATCAAAAGAAAAAAATCCCATCAAAATGCTATGAAAAATAAAAATTCAAGGTAATCTGTTAATTTATGATTTTGGCCCCCTTCGGCCCCTCATAGCTCGGGAACGGCAAGAGCTACGTCAAATCCGTTGATATACTACCGAAAGCTTACATCAAGTAGAATCCAAAGAAAAAATCCCATCGAAATCCGACGAAAAATAAATTTTTTAGGTTATCTGTAAATTTACGATTTTGGCCCCCTTCAGCCCCTCATAGCTCGGGAACGGCAAGAGCTACGTCAAATCCGTTGATATACTACTGAAAGCTTACATCAAGTAGAATCAAACGAAAAAAATCCCATCGAAATCCGACGAAAATTAAATTTTTTAGGTTATCTGTAAATTTACGATTTTGGCCCCCTTCAGCCCCTCATAGCTCAGAAACGGTAAGAGCTACGTCAAATACGCTGACATATAACTGAAAGCTTACATAAAGAGGAATCAAAGAATAAAATCCCATCGAAATTCGATGAAAAATAAAAGTTTTAGGTTATCTGTAACTTTACAATTTTGGCCCCTTTCAGCCCCTCATAGCTCTGAAACAGTAACAGCTATGCCAAATCTGTTGACATACTACTGAAAGCTTACATCAAGAGGAATCCAAAGAAAAAAATCCCATCGACATCCGAGGAAAAATAAAAATTTTAGGTTATCTGTAAATTTACAATTTTGGCCCCTTCAGCCCCTCATAGCTCGGAAACAGTGAGAGCGACGCCAAATCCGTTGACATAGTACTGAAAGCTTACATCAAGAGGAATCCAAAGAAAAAAATCCCATCGAAATCCGATGAAAAATAAAATTTTTTGGTTATCTGTAAATTTACGATTTTGGCCCCCTTTGGCCCCTCATAGCTGGGTAAGGAAACAAGTTACCAAAAATCTAATAGTAGAGTGCTAGATAATTTTTCATTAGGAACCCTTTGGAAAAAATTGCATCAAAATCGGACTAAAAATAAAAAAATGAAATTTTTGAAATTCGCCCCTTTTGGGCCCCATTTATCTCGTGAACGGTACATGCCACGTGAAATCCGTTGGAATAGTCCAGATTGGAAATTTTCTAAGGAGTTTACTGAAAGAAACCCCATCAAAATCCGATAAATAATAAAGATTCTACAGTCAAATATGTGAAAACAACCAATTTAACCCCTTTTGGCCCCTTTTTCTGCGCCATAACATAATACGACCGCAAAATTTTTGCGGTCGTATAAAAATGTCAAATTAATTCAATAACTGGACGACTCATAACAATGTATCAGCAGTAGACAAACCTGACAGCATGCTCAGTTGAATCGAAAAAAAATGAATAAAGGGCTACACCGAGTGCGGCATGATACGATCGCAGCATGTCTACCACTGAAATTTAAACAAGTGTAATTTATAGTGAATGTGGACACAGTTAAGAGTTTGACACAGTAACTAGATGGACATAATAAGGAGCAGTGCGCAGTATTTACCTGGACACAAACTATGGAATGTAAAAAATTAGCCCTTTTGATCCCTTATACTGTGGAAGTACTTTTATTCATGGACATCAATTTTTCGTGGTTTTCATAAAATTCACTATTTCATGGGAACCTAAATTCGTGGTTTCAATTTTCTGCATGAAATTGCATTTCGTTGGGAACTTAATTTCGTGGTTTTGATGAACCACAAAATCCATGAAAATTGGAACCCCACGAACAATAGTACTTTCACAGTAGCTAGGAAAATGCAAAAACTATACTAAATCTTGCAACGAAGTACTGACAGCTTACATTAAAATGAATCCAAAACAAACAAAAAAATCCCAATAAAAGATAAAGATTTTACATATTTTCAAAAATTGTAATTTCAGCCCCTTTGACCCCTTTTAGCTCATAATCGGTAGGAGATACGCTAAATAAGTTGACATAAACCACAAGCTTAAAACAAGGGGAATCCAAAGAAAAAAATCCCATCAAAATCCAATGAAAAATAAAGATTTTACATTTTGAAAAATTGTAATTTGGCCCCTTTGACCCCTTATAGCTCAGATACCGTAAGTGTTAAGAAGATTCCATATATGTGCTGAAAGCTTACAAACAAGTTATCAAAAATCAAGCATTATGCTATTTTTCATAAGGAATCCATTGAAAAAACTGCATGGAAATCTGACGACAACGCCATATCATTATGTGACCTAAATTTTTTTTGCGATCATATAAAAAGTTGTATATTCAAAGGATTTGTATCAGGAAATCAGGTTATTTTTTAATTACCTTTGAGACAGTTACTGCCAACTAAAACAAGTATAAAGAACAAAAAGGTAAAAAGTTGACTTCAAAGTCTTCAATAAATGATATATAATAAGAATCTGTTATTGGACAAATCTAATGCACAAGAAAATCTTACTGGTTTAACATTTTCTTCACAGAATTCATTACCTACCTTTACCATCAGGTGTCCATGTCATAAAATCTCTTAAAATCTCACATGTAGGTGAAGGTTTCAGGGGACTACAGTCACCTATCCCTACAGAAGCTGCTGCACCTTCTGTTGTTTCTTTAATAATCATCTCAAAATGAGAAAAATCTGTAAATATTACATTTACATGTACATTTTCATTTATTTGCATACTTACAGTTCACAAGTCTTTTCAGGTAAATTTTGGGAAATTTTGTAGAGTGAAATAGTGAGTCCAGAAAAAATTCAAATAAAAAAAGAGGCGTGGCTGAATGGCAACCATTTGTAATATCCGCTCGTTGATCACTAAATCAATTTGGAAAATGGAAATTTAAGTGTGAGTGGACACAGTACAAGCATGGATACAATGGAAGTATATGTATGAACGAAGTGATACCATCCAAAAGTAATAACATTTAACAAGGGCGGTATAAAAATATTCTGATGAAATCTGACAGAACTCATTTGGACAAAATATGCACTTGGATGGATGCATAAATAAATGCTTACCTCCAACAGCTTTATTTGCAATGTTTATAATTTTGATTTATTCTTTGAAATATTTCTAAGTCCAAACATCTTAAAAGGAATCAGTGAAAAATCAAAGACAAATTATTACCCCTTCATGGTGTTGGAAAATAATTAAATTATATATCAGAACTCTGAAGCTGCATGTTTATCAGTACTAGAACTAATTGTCTGAAGATATTTTTATCAATCATTTACAAAGTGTAACTTACTTGAACTCAGTGGAAGTGGACTTTGTACTGGTGCTGAGTTGATAATTTTATCCTGTGGTTTATTCAATATAAACATGTTATTGACTACATCAACCTGTACTGATTTGTCATGCATCCAATGGAGAATGTTTGTCTGAAAAAAAAAACCAGTAAAACATCAGGGTATAAAAGTGAAAAAAGACAGTAACATGAATATATGTAGAATATGTATCCTGGTGTAAATTGACAAGACACTGACATGTCTTTATGATGTGGAACATGTCACTGTGCTAGTTGACAAAAAAAAACAATAACTTGTCCTTATGATGTAGAACATATCGGTATCATGACAATAATTTGTCGAACATGTCACCATGTAAGTTGACAAAAGACAATAACATATCATTCTGATGATGAGTATGTCAGTATCATCATGTAAATTGACATAAGACAATAATATGTCTTTATGATGTGGAACATGTCACTGTGTAAGTTGACATAAAACAATCACATTTTCTTATGATATGGAACATATTGATATCACAATGTAAATTGACAACAGACACTAACATGTCTTTATGATGTGGAGCATGTCAAGGTGTAAACTGACAAAAAACAATAGGTAGATCTTGCCATGCTGATCATTTTTACCCCCATATCAGATTTTTGATATTTGTAATGGTTTTCAAGTTATTTGACAGCAATTTACCCCAATGTTCTATTTTTAGTAATAGCAGTCATGTTGTTTGGCCTATACAGATCAATCAAACGCAATTGCGAAACCGCATATCCTGGTAATGATTCAGGCCAAGTTTGGTTACAATTGACCCAGCAGTTTCAGAGGAGAAGATTTTTGAAATTGTTGACAGAAGGATGATGCAGGACGGATGACAGAAAATGATAGCAAAGGCTCACATGGCCTTTTAGGCCAGGTGAGCTAAAAAAGGGGATCCAAGCAGCCATTCTTGGTGTAAATTGAGACTCAAAAAAGGGTTTATTGAAAAAAGTCAAATATTTTTATGTCAACCGAGTCCCATAAAAGGTCAAATTATCACCTCTGGGTTAGGTTGTTGAAATCAGATTTGCTATAAATCAAATTACTACAAGACATAATATTCCACTTTAAAACATTTAATATTATCCACCAGGAGTAGGAGTTGTAGTGCTAAATTCTGAATTATACTTTGAGTTCAAAACTGGACCCCTGTTCACAAGTCTATTTGCACACTTGATACCTTTATGAAAGTGGAATCTTGATATTTTGGTTAGACTTATCTTTCTCTACATACAAAACTTATGGAGGTATAATCTTAAATTTTGACCATGACCTTTGACCTGGCCTATACACTTGCCCAGTATGAAAGTTCTGTCTTAAATAATTCAAAACTTATAGCCGTTGAAGTTTTGCATGCACAGACAAATATACTGCTGATCCGTGATCTAAGGGCATAAAAATGTGACCAAAGAAATGAACCCTTTTTGGTTTAAGATCACTTTAAAATTATGGGTGGTATCTGATAAAACGATATCAACAAATTTGAAGGTCCCAGGCCTCTTTTGATATAAGGTCATTATTGACACACATCCAGTCAGAATTTCCATTAAAAAGGCCCAAGGTCACAGAACAAATTTTCTAATTCTGCAGCTTAAAAAAATAAACATTAGCACCACAAATTTTAGCAAAAATATATGACCACATAGGTCAATGAAGAGGAGATAAATTAACAATGTTCTTATTTGTAATTTGTTTTGCTAAAATTTTATTGGGTTACATTTGCAGAGAGACTAGCATTGACAGAGAATGATATCTTATGAACAAAAGGCCTTTAATAAGTGGAGATTGTCGATTAAAAATGTAACTCTTTTTTAAGGTGACCTTTATAGAGAAGTGTGCCTCTGTACTGTACTGGACGGTTATTTTGACTTAAGCAAAGTCAACAAAGTAATAAGGCATGAAAATGACCCATTTGGTACAGTGACAATCATAGGATAAATTATAATGTCATTAATGTTACTTACATCATCAAACTGTGGGCTGCGGAACACGGCCTCTGGCCACATGATGGCAAGATCTATTGGTCCATTTTCTAATGTAATTGTAGGTAGGAACTTACTATGGTCAGGTTCAAAATGATACCTGTCAATGAATAACAATAAACTTAGAGAAAAAAATGTGACATATCATACATATATTGATGAACTATATGTTTAAAAGAATTTCAACATAAAAAGGGCTACTGCAAGTTGAAACAAATATATCAACAAGATTGCTACGCATAGCAATGTCCCCTGCCACTGCAGTAAAGTCGATTTAGTCCCATAACTCATGTAAAATTTTGCGAATCAAAATGGCGGCAGGATATGATCAACTGCATTAGGTGGCAAACAGCCAAGCAAAATTTCAGCAAAATCCCTTAATTGGATTTTGAGGAGATGTGTCCACAAAGTCTTCCCAAGTTGTAGTATGCATTAAGTCGATAAAGTCCCATAACTCCCATAAAATTTGTCGACTCAAAATGGCAGCATTATATGATCAAGTACATAGGTGGCAAATGTTAAAACAAAATTTCAGCATAATCAATTCAGTGGTTTCCGAGGAGTTGCGCCCACAAAGTGTTCCTAAGGTGTAGCATGCATTAAGTTGATAAAGTCCCTTAACTCCTGTAAAATTTGTCAAATCAAAATGGCGATGCGATATGATCTAGAACTAATGGTGACTAACAATCCTGTAAAATTTGAATGAATTCTGACCAGCGGTTTCTGAAGAGTTGCATCCACAAGATTTGCCAATTGTATAACAATGTGGAAATAATCAGTCCCATAACTCCCACAAAATTTAATGAATCGAAATGGCGATGCGATATGATTTAGTACTAATGGTAACTAAACAATCCTGCAAAATTTGAATGAATTCTGACCAGCGGTTTCTGAGGAGTTGCGTCCACAAGATTTGCCATTGTATAATAATGTGGAAATAATCAAAGTCCCATAACTCCCACAAAATTTGGCGAATTAAAATGACGATGCGATATGATTTAGTACTAATGATGACTAACAATCCTGTAAAATTTGAATGAATTCTGACCAGCGGTTTCTGAAGAGTTGCGTCCACAAGATTTGCCAATTGTATAACAATGTGGAAATAATCAGTCCCATAACTCCCACAAAATTTGATGAATCGAAATGGCGATGCGATATGATTTAGTACTAATGGTAACTAAACAATCCTGTAAAATTTGAATGAATTCTGACCAGCGGTTTCTGAGGAGTTGTGTGCACAAGATTTGCCAATTGTATACAATGTAACAAAGTGGAAATAATCAAAGTCCCATAACTCCAACAAGATTTGATGAATCAAAATGGCCATGTGATATGATCTAGTACTAATGGTGACTAACAATCATGTAAAATTTGAATGAATTCTGACCAGCGGTTTCTGAGGAGTTGCACCCACAAAAAACGTGACACACAGACACACGGACGCAGACCATTTCTATGTCCCTCCATTGCGTTGCGGCGGGGAACAATATTAAGATGTTTCTTTGTCATATCTGGTACTTAAATAGCTACAATTTACATCACTTTGCATCTGTCAAAATATTGTATTGAGAGATGGTAAAAATTTTTAGGCTCAATTTATTCTACCAGAAAACTGTGTCAAAATGCATTAATTTTGAAAAATTTAAGAAAACTAAATCATATTTTTCAAATATTTCCCAAATGATGCAGTTTTGTTATTAAGATCTTTAATAGATGTAATTATCAACGTAAGTTTGAATTTCAGGGCTTGAAAGCTGACTATCCTAGCTCATTATAACTTAACCTCTTTCTACTTGTTAATTTTTCAAAACAGGTATTTCATTTGACCTTTTTCTGTGCTCTCAGCAATACAAAAATACTTTCCTAACTTAACCAAGGAAGAAAAAAAAAAGATTTTTTACACAGGTGAAATTTATTTAGGTGCAAAAATACAGAAATAAAGAAAATTTCACATTCAGTATTACAGGGATACATAGGGAAAACTATGGTCAAAATCTGAAAAATCCTGTATAATTTGAAACACTTTCACCCAATTTGTTTTAAGCAATTACTCATCAGCTGATTTCATCATGGTTTATGACAAAATACCACATATTTTCCTGTCTATTGGCTGACTTGATTTTTTTACTAAACAAATGAAAATTTTACTATTATAACTTTTTAAGAAAGAATCAATCAGACCTACAGTGCACATATACCTATACTGTGTATTATAAGTCTTATATTCCGACTCTCACCTTGTTGCTACTGGGTTCCCATTTTTCACAAAAGTAACAGTTGACATCTGCTCTCCAAAATGTGTTACACACACACCAAAAACATCACCTGAAAATCATAGACTTCAGTATTATCTTATATGCAGTGTCAACTCTATATAACATAACTCTGAAATTAAAACAAATATCATTCCACTTATTTAATACTTCTGGTACATATAACTACAACTGACTGGTTTTTATATTTATATAAGATATATACTGTAAAATAACTGATCAAAATTGGAATAATACAGCCTGCCCACCCATAATGCAAAAGGCAGATTAATTTTGCATACGCAAGGCTAATATTTCCAAAAAAGAGGGGGGCAGGACCTTTTTCGGGATGTCACGATTGGATGTTTTCAAGCCCAGGATTTCGGGATTTTTATGATTTAAGCCGGGGATTTCAGGAAATTTATTCACCGGGAATCGGGATTTCATCAGTCTTTAAGTTTCTTTGTAGTACGGGATTTCGGGATTTAGAAAAAATAAAGTCTGGATTCCGGGATCAGACCCCATCCTCCCCCCCCCCCCTCAAAAAAGTATGCAATATACTAATGTTGTGTTCAGGGATGGCGTAAATTTTTGTAAGTTTCCAGTCCAGTACTGGTTGAGTATCTGTTCTCCCCAGGTACCAGTCTTGCCTTCCACAACTTTTCTGGTAACTAAAAAGGGTCAGCTAAAATTTTATTTTATGTTTGAAATTTGACTTTACATGGAAGTAAAACTTTTCCAGAAATATGTATAAACTTTTTATACAAATGGAAAGTGGCTGAATTGTGTACCTGGCAAGAACAAATATATACATAGCCAGTACTGCTGTGCAAGTTCAATACCAGTAATCAGAAATAGCATTTCAGGACAGGTACTGTGACAGCTGATTATGGCACAACAATTTACTACAACTTTTACAACACATGCTGCAAATTAGACTGTTTCAGTTTTTAAAATGAAAAATCATATTGGCCAATCAAATAAGGATACAAATACCTATAATAATCCCAAACAAGCTTACCAATTCCTATAGGGTCTGTAAGTCTCGTTCAATTTTGGAACTTCTGGGTAAATAAATTGTATCCAGAAGATGCATTTTTAGCAAAAATGTATAATCTTTTTCACAAAAATTTGAGAGTCTGAATCTTGCAGCATCATATTCTGGCGGGAAATTTAACACTTTCAAATTGCAATTTCATGGTGATTTCTCAGTGTCACATGACCAGACTTACAGATCCTATTAGCAATCCGATATTTTTTAATTGTTTTTAAAAAAAAACATGATATTTAGGATACCAATAATTCCTAAAGGTTCAGTGGAACCTAGTGTCTCACCTGCTCACTTCACTGTCATTATAATTTGGCCTTTATTAAGATGTGTTGCTAAGTAGAATTCCAAGAAATAACTGGTCTTTGAGAGTATAAAGAAATTTACCAAAATTGAAATAATTTTTTTTTTGAAATCTAAACATTGAAAATATTTGCTTTGACCAAATTTAATCCAAAAAGAATGGTTGCTAACAAGGATTCCCAAAACATTGCTTGTCTTTGAGAGTTTCAGAAAAATTACCAAAATTGGAACCAAATTTTGGAAATCTTACAATTGAAAATATTTGATTTTACTAAAATGCATCAAAAAACCATGTTTGCTAAAATGAATTTCCCAAAATTGCCGGTCTTGGGGAGTTTCATGAAATTTACCAAAGTTGGAAACACTTTTTTTATTCTAAGAATTATGTCTCATATGAATAAATGGCTAGAATATTTGATTGTTTGCAAAAATTTCAAAAAATTGTTTGTCTTGGACATTTTCAGGAAATTTACCAAAGTTGGAACCGGAATAAAATTCTAAAAGCTTATTTTGTGCAACTGTAGACAATATGCAAAAGTTCTACATCAAAATTAAATTCATTTATCCAAATTTTGTTTGATATATGGACCTAGAGTGAAAATTTAGCCAAGTTCATTGATGTGGAAAATACAGGTCAAGGTTACATAATTCTGGTATGGATGTTGTTTACTACTAAAGATGTAACCAAGTATCAATCATCATCTGTCTGTAGCGTGTAGGTGCCGAGATATGGTGCAAACGAAAAAATTAAAATTTGATCGATAAAAAAAACGTTGACCAACTAATGGCTAAATGGAAAAATTAGATTTTTTTTTAAACATGGGATTCAATAATGAAGTTCCACTAATATTGTGTCAAAATTTCATTGATATTGAACATGATTTGACAAAGTTAAAAAAAATTGAACCTTCGTATTAACCAAATCTTCAAAACGATGCCAGCAAGGATGACAACAGAATCTACAGTTGCTATGTCTCGCCTTCGTGACATTCGGCACAGGTGAGACAAAAATTACAACTACAAGTTTTTTTAACACATACCAATTCCAAACGTTTCACCATTTGTGTTAGCTATCTCCTTGTGTGAGGTAAAACATTTTCCTGTATCACTATGGTAACCAACTGTATTGTTCCAGTTCCCAGGATGTGCATCTTCTTTAATATCTGGTCCAGCAATTCCAATGGTTACTTTACTGTGGGTCGCTACAAAAAAGATCTTGCAATGTTGTTTCAAAAGTTCAAAGGATCAAATTATCAGGAAAAATAAGAAAAGAAAGCATTGGATTTTTTTATGTTACAAGTATCTGAAACTGAATTGCAAAGTACTGCCATTAATCATTGGGTTAAAGTTACCATTTTAAAAATGCAGTTTGGTTTTCTGGTTGAAAGGCTACATATTACCTTAGCTGAGCAACCTTAATGATTTACAAGAACTGTTTAAAAAAAAGGAATATTATAGCCCGCAAAGGGTTTCAACTTGAAATGTATAGTAGCTTCATTATTTTTTTTTAAATCATGGCACTACAGGGCATATCTCTGACAAACTTTGATATTCAAATTAAAATCATTGATCCATAAAATGCAGGTGAACTTTGTATTACATAAATATTTTTCATTTATCGGCAATATGTACATTTTTTTTCTTTGATCTTACTGACTTATATTGTCAGTATCTCTGTACTGACCTGATAAAAGAAAATATCAGGCATTGATGTCACAAATATGACGTCATGACTCTTATGACATTGCCAGTAAAAACAATTATTATGGTAGTTTTTAAGGTCATGACAGAATATATCACGGCTCGTCCTATTATACTCGCCGCGATATGGTGATATTTTCTGTCTCGACCTTCAAAACTACCATTATTCTATATATATTGACCTATAGAAACTGACATAACAGTGTCTGTTGACACCCATTGTTGAAAGCTGTACAGTAACCTTTACCTTACTTTACCAAGATTTTTTTTATTCCCTTAATTTCAAAAAATAATCTATCATTTAATTAGCTGCATCTTCTTTACATTTTTTATGAGTACTAACACAGTGATCTTATTTGTCCAAAGAAATATGGATCCTGTGGAGTAAGTGGTTTGAGATACTGTAGGAAATTACTGGTTTCTGAATACATCTTCAATTGCACTTCAGTAATGTGTCCACGAACTGGTTCCTGGTCATTGTAAATGACATCTCCTGCACAACGATATAATCCTGAGGCTTCCATAGTTAGCTTTAAATACTACAAAATAGGGTAAGTATATATGTAACACAGAATATTAGTAATACTTTATTTATTTTCTTCAGTTATACATGCTAATGTATAAATACAGATTAAATGCAATATTTTTATCCCAAAAATCAAAATCCTTTATCAAGAAAACCGCAACAGTTCACATCACAACAACAACAAAATTTACCCCCATTGGCTCTAAATTATATTCCTGAACCAATATCAAAATTTATTATGCAAATTCAGAATTTACAAGATATATGTTTAAATTCAAGATGTGTTTGTGAAACATATGCCCCAAATAGCTCTCTTACTTCAAGGGCAAGTTCTGACCTCATTTCACATATTTTGCAAAAATTTTAATTTTGGTCTCTTTGACCTTTTTTACTTGGGAAACAGTAAAAGCTATGCCATATCCTTTAGCATATTGTAAATAGCTTAAAACAAGAGGAATCCGAAAAAAAATTCCATCAAAATAAGATAAAATAAAGCACCAGAAGAATATATCTGCAATACTGGTCAATACATGAATTTACACTTGACATTTTGTCTCCGAATGACTTCATATTTGTTTCCGAATAACTTTTTTGGACTCTTTCAAAGTTTTCTACCATTTTTTTTCTAAAGTATCTTAGAAAGTGCTGGAACTTATTTGAAATAAAAAGCAAATGGCAGACAACAGTGTAAATATGTCTGTATTTATGGATACACCAAGTCCCAAGTCATCCTTACACCTGAACCACTCAACAGTCAACACTTTAGTACAAAGAGGCCATTTCACAGTGACATAGACAAGTTTAAAAAAAATGTTTCATCTATTTTTTTGTCAACTTCTTACTGATCTATTATATTTATTATTGTTTGTTTAATATGTATGCCATACTTAATTGTTGTATATATGGCCCAATGAAAAGTAGACAATGTGTAATTTGGTTACCCTCTTAAATAAAGATTTTATTATTATTATTATAAGTACTTTTAATTTTTCCTACATGACAATTCTTTAACTAAATTTTAATAGGCGAAAAACAATTAACCTGAAGCAAGGACTTACAATAATCTCATTATACTTCCTTGCCTGAAGCTGTTCAAATGGATTAAATAGAAATCACCCTTAGCTCCACAGTATCAATACCCAGTGATTCCCTCCTGATATGTGATTTTTTTTCATATATAGTAATAGAACTTTTCTATTGAAAAACATGACTCAAAAGTCCTGTATTGTACCTGCATGAATAAACTGCATGAGAGACCATTGGTGATATTTTTACACATCACATATTATAATCAAAATTGTACATAGCTTTATCTTATTTTCAAATACAAAAAACATTTTTTTAGATAGTTTATTTCACTTCACCAAGAGTGTATAAACTTCACTTTCAAGATTCAAATTTTTGATTAGCATGCACATATATGACAGTATCTTCAGTCGGGTGTAGATGGTCATTACAACCAAAGTAGAGGGAGAACTGTAGGACTTGGGATGACTGAGAAAAAAACTTTGGATTTCTTGTTGAAATTTAGTGTTTGCATAAAAAAGTATATGAGTGGTGTAACATTTGTGGTATATTATCAGAAAAGTTTTCTTTTAGACACTAACGTATGGTTATGGTGAAATTTCTGAGGTGCACTGGAAAGCGTGTGGTGGTTGACTAATTACACGAATTTTTTGTATGAGTATCGCGATTGACACTCATTCTGCTTTGAACTTCATGGTAAGAAAGGAGTCTTCTTAAAAGTATTTCTGTTTTCTTTGTTTTAAACAGGAAAGTGAAACTTGAGAACATTTAGTGTTCCTTGTTGCTACAACAACCGGAAGTAAGCAGTGCTATCGGAAATATAATAAGCATTCTAAAATTTTGCACGTTCCCGGATTCAAGACGCGGACGGTACTGACGGTTACGTGTTTTCTTTTAGTTTTTTTCTGGCTATTTATATATTTAGACTAAACTCAAACACTATATTTATATTTTTTTATATGTATGGTCAAATTTCATACAACATTTCTATTGATTGATGTTACACTAAAACAATATAACTCGTATACAAATAATATCAGGTAACAACATTTGCCAAGTAACAATAAGGAAAGATTATTATTTACCCGCAAAGCAAGACGAAGCCCAATGGAACCAATCTTTCCCTCGACAGTTTGCGGTGGTTGCTGGACTGAAACACCAACCTGAGGGATCATTTGAATTGTGCCCCAACAATACTCCTATACGAATATTGTGCACAATACTCGTACATAATTAGTATACGAGTATTCTAGAAAATAATTAGAAAAGTACAATTCTGGTACAATACTCGTATACTAGTATTGTTTACAATACTGGAGAAGAGTATTGTTCTAGCTGCTTGATTATTATTAGTATTTGAATAAATATGACACTTTATATTTGCCATTTTTTTAACAGATAAAAAAATATATGATCACAATTCTTTAGAGATACATTTCATTATTAAAAAACCAATACACACAGCAATTTTATTGTTTAGTGGAAATTCATGTAATAATACACAATAAACAAAGAATGCAAGTGCTATGCCACTAAATAAAGGACACCAGAATATGTATATGTACTTAATGATAAAAAACAAACGATTATAATATTCTTCGTTGATTGATTGATATGTTAGGGTACAGAAATGGTTTTATATGGCTCTGATCATGGGTTTTGATAGTGCAGACTTTGTGCCCATAAATATTATGTGTAGATATTTCTATAATTTACTGACTGGTGCGAGTTTATTTTAATTCACAACTATTTTATTGATTTAAGTCACTCATCTCAGACATGTAGTCAAATGAAACTGGTAAATTTGTTACAAGTAGCTTTAGAATTCTGATTTCCATAGTCTTCAAGGCTTCCTAGCTTTATTAAGAGTTAAAAGTTATAAAAACATATCTAACTATGTGCTACATTCGTATGTAATCATATTCTATATTTATTTCATCCGTATGCTCTCTGTACCATTGTATTTTGGTTTTGGAGAATAAAGATATATATATATATATATAACTGACAAACAAGCATTCCTTTGACAATTTCTAATTACAATTAATCAAGTCAAACAACTTTAATGAGCTTGGGTAGATAAAAAACTCAATTTCTAAGTACCCTCATACTTTTAGCAATATCCTCAATTAATAAAAACAACAACCCTTTTATCATATTTATGTCTTTTAATTATGGTGAAAAATGCTACGGGGAAGACAGAAAATATCCCCAAAAGAGTTGTTCAACTTCAGAGATGTCTGCAGTGCAAAAGTGAACACTTCTTCATACTCCTGCTTAGCAGTGTAAATTGCAATAGACAAGCTTTTTGAACCATTGGTTTAAGTATAACAAGATAATGAAATTTGTACTTGGAATCACTGACACGACCACAAAAGCCTGCAATTAAACATGCAAACTGTCACCAAAGGAGACATTGAAGGCTACAGCTATAAACAGCAGGATCTTGGCATCCCACTACTCCATCAATTTTGTGGACCTGTGTTACATATGGATATATTATTTCTGAATTTCTCCCTTTCTGCTTTTTGTCTTGGTATTTGTTTGCCGATATATTTTAAGAAAATTAGGTTTCTGCAGTTAGTAATTTTGATTACTCATTTCCGCTGCACATAGTACTATTACTTCTGAAAGGCACCTTTTCCTCCGTGATGCAGTGCANNNGGGGGGGGGGGGGGGGGGCATTTTGGAAATACCCCCTTTCATATAGTTCCCCAATCAAAATATCGACCCCTTTATAAAGTGAATTTCAAAAATAACCAACCCAACTGTATAGTAAAAATGTGAATTTGGAGTAAGAAAACCATTAATCTAACAGCAAGAATGTTCTTTAACATCAAATAATGATAAATACTTCATTATTTTCAGCAACCAGTAGAAACTGACCTTTTGTGGTTAATTAACGACCCATTGATATACATGATGTCAAAATTACTACCCATTCATATAGCTGACAACTGCAAAAAAGGCCCATTCCAGCGGCAGGTCTGTATATACCTCTATATAGGAATTTCAGTGTTGGTAGTTTTAGTATTTCCAGTCTTTCNNCTGTATGTGCTTATCCAATAATAAGTGACTATCGATGTTAACACCTATATCTTTTTCCATGTCAACTACTTCTAGAGTTGTTATAGTACCATCGTATTTCTTCATAGTATACGTGTAACCATCACATTCTTTCCCGTGACTTGTTATATATTTTCAGTACTTTACATTTGTCTGGGTGGAAGCATAACATCCATTCAACACTCCAGTCAAAGAGGTTGTCTGAATCATGTTGTACAAGGTCAACGTCATCCTCAGTTTTAATGTCTCTAAGCAATTTGGTGTAATCAGCGAACAGAAATACGTCTGATGATACACATTCCGGTAAGTCGTTGATAATAATAACAAAAAGTATCGGTCCCAGAACTGACCCCTGTGGTATACCACTTGTGACTTCATGCCATTTTGAGTAGTTTCCATGTATATTAACACGTTGTTTTCTATCACTCAGGAAGTTCTGGATCCAACGACAAGTTTTGTTATTGATACCATACTGTTTTAGCTTCAATATAAGGCGCTTGTGAGGGACCTCATCGAAAGCTTTCATAAAGTCCATATAGATTGAATGTACTGTTCCCCCTTCATCCAGGATTTGTGTCCATCTATCAAGAACCTTTAATAGTTGAAGCGACGTAGATCTGCCACCAATAAATCCAAACTGTTTATTACTAAAAAGGTTTTGAGTGTTCATGTGGTCGACTATCTTCTTGCGAACAAGTTTTTCCATAACTTTGCATATTACGCTGGTGAGACTTACTGGTCGGTAATTGGACGGTGACGTTTTATCCCCTTTTTGAATAGTGCTGATATCTTACCAATTTTCCATTGTTGTGGCACGACACCGCTGTTAAAGCTCTCATTGAATATCATGCATAATGGCGCATCGATAACATCTGCTAACTCGAACAAAACTTTTGGTGTACTTGGTCGGGACTAGGTGATTTTGATGTGTTTAGTTCTTTCAGAATCTTATTTACATCTTTTACAATAATCGGTGCATCAGATGATGGCTCGACACAGTAACTCTTTCCAGTGTCCACTGGGTTATCAGTTTCTGACGTAAATACGCTGCTGAAAATTTCAGCAAGTACTTCAGCCTTGTCATGATCTGTTGAAGCAACAAACGGATTTCCTGCAACTTCAGTGCGTAGTTCTGATATACCAGAAACAGATTTGCGTTTAGAGTTGACATACTTCCAGAAGTTTTTGCCATTAGATTTGGCAGTTTCAGCTATCTCTTTTTCTCTTCTTTTTCTTTCATTCCTAGTTACAGATTTCACTTTATTCCTAGCCTTGCAATAATCCCGATGGCGTTTGCTGTCTCTAGTTTCAATATAGCGGGTCCATAGTCTATGTTTCCTTTTAATGCACTTGACTGCTTCATTCGACAACGGCATTATAATTCTATGGTTGAGTTACTACCGGACACTATCGCATTGAAAAGGGAGGTCTGGCGTGTCATGAAACCGATTTAACCCACCATTTCTTTTGAAATGCCTGTACCAAATCAGGACCATTGTGGTTGTACCAAGTCAGGACTATTGTGGTTGTACCAAGTCAGGATCATTGTGGTTGTACCAAGTCAGGACCATTGTGGTTGTACCAAGTCAGGACCATTGTGGTTGTACCAAGTCAGGACTATTGTGGTTGTACCAAGTCAGGACCATTGTCGTTGTACCAAGTCAGGACCATTGTGGTTGTACCAAGGCAGGACCATCGTGGTTGTACCAAGTCAGGACCATTGTGGTTGTACCAAGTCAGGACCATTGTGGTTGTACCAAGTCAGGACTATTGTGGTTGTACCAAGTCAGGACCATTGTGGTTGTACCAAGTCAGGACCATTGTGATGTACCAAGTCAGGACCATTGTGATGTACCAAGTCAGGACCATTGTGGTTGTACCAAGTCAGGACCATTGTGGTTGTACCAAGTCAGGACCATTGTGGTTGCACCTGCTTTGTCTTTTTGTCTCATGGACTTTGACCCTTGACAATTCTGTTGGGTGATTTTATATTATCCCCATGGTTATATTATGGAAGGTCTCGTGGTGGCTTCAGGATGAAGAGCAAAACACTGCTACATACGCGTGAATATATTGTTTGGACGTTTGTTATAACAACTTTGACGACAGTGGACAAATCCGCTAGACCTGCGGTTTTTTATATTGCTCTTCGCAGAAAAGTAAAACATGTCTGACATTTACGTTAACATTGAATTCCTTAAATCGTGAACTTTTTACAGTATAAAAATTGTAATCTTATCATCTATACAAATTGAGTCAGGAACAGGTTTTTTTCTTTTATATCGAATTATGAATTCGAGATTTTTACCGGACTTACGGGTCGAAATGACCCCCTTTATGTTTTCAAACTTTTTCCGTTTCAAAGATACATCTTTGACACCATGATGTCACAAAGCTGTGAATTCGTGCAGTGTTCTTGCAAAATTACTAGACGACCCATCGAACAAAATTGAAAATACAATTATTTTTCATGTTAGAAACAGTTTTTAATGTTACGTCTTACGCTTAAAAATCAAATTTTATTCAACAATAAAGCTACCAAATTTTCTTTTATTTGGTTGCAGTTGGATTGTTTTCCCGATATACATGCATTATGAACACACAGAAGATAATTTATGTTCATATTAAATAAAATCATAATAAATGGAAATTTATTTCTAAAAGAGAGCGAAAAAATAGGGACAAAATGAAAAAGTGTCGCAATATCGTGCGCAACGTCTAGTGTATTTGTAGAGACTTTTTTTCATGTGCATTTACTCCATATCCTTTCATTTTATTATTATAGTCTGCTGTCCAGACATATGTTAACTACTGATAAGTAACCATAAATGTTGTAAACTGATTAACATGTATCATATATAGCGTTGGTTACTTACAACAGCAACGATTATTTACTAACTCTAATAGTATCTTTTGGTTAAGGTAACTAATATAACTAGCACTCCTTGACACATCTTTCTAAATTACGTGTTGTCTTCTTCTTTCCTTTTCAAGATTGTGGTCTTGGTGTTTGTAGTCTATATTTATATGTTTATTATACTATAGCTAAACAGAATAGGTAAGGGGGGGGGG
>MJUU01027222.1:0-10359 GCA_002080025.1 Modiolus philippinarum
GATATTTTCATTGGGGAAAAATTCTATTTATTCATATAGCACTTTTCGTCCCTTCCCTCTGTGCGCATGTACGACTAGTCAAATTTTTTAACAAAGAATAGTACTGCGATAATTTTTCTATTAGATATTTAACAAGTTTTTCCATTATCGTTTCAATATTCCCCTGTTATTGCGAGAAAGTTTAATTTTCAATCTTTATATAAGTGTTTTAAAAATCAAAATAAGTTGTGGCATTTTTTTTTTGTTAAAGAGAAGAGATTAATCACTATAACAATGCAACCAAAATATTTACTTTTTGGTCAGGGTCCTCCACTTTAAATACCAAAATAAAATATTTCCGATTTTCATATATTAAATTCCCTGATATTGTAATAAAATATAAAAATAGATCTATCTTACAATATTTTTCAATTAAAAATAAGTTACGATTAAAGTGTGGCATTTTGCAGTCAAATATTATGCTTTTTGCATAATATCGGTTCTGACTTGTGTGAAATAAATCTATGATCGATCAACCGGGCGATCGACTAACCAAATCCATTAAGTTAAGGCGAGCGGGAGACAATACATTATTACCATTGTGTATATTTAGTATAAGAACTGGAAAAATGTGTAAAAAAAAATATTAATTTATAATAACACAATGTAATAAAAGTGTTTCGGAATATCAAATTTCGCAGAAAAAAATATATAGAGACCACTGACAATTTCGATTTTGTAAACAATAAACTTCAAGATTTGTATAATAACGAAATTGAAATTGTTGGGTTTTTATTATTTATAACTTTTAAAATTTGAAAAAAAATATAATGTGACAATGATTTTCACACATATTTATTTTGAAATTTATATAATTTCTTTTATCAGATAAATTGTTTATTTTATCAATAATTACTAATCAGGAAATTGTCACAGTATGTAACAGCTTCTCGATCTTCGTTATCTCAAGTGGGAGATTATGTAAACGATGTTTGATACAACAGTTTTATGATATTTTGAAATTACAATATACAAAAATGAAATTATAATTATTCAGCATTGTATTTTTTTTTTAAAATTGCACCTAGAAATAATATATTAGTTCTACACCGAAACAAAGGGTATAGAAAGCCAAGTTGATTTTTGATCATTTTTAATTTATTTTCGGGCTCCTGAAATTAAAAAGGGTTTTTGTATTTTGTTATAAACGATTATTGAACATGACATTGTGTATTTGTTAAACGATAATAGAACATGACATTGTGTATTTGCTAAACAATAATAGAACATGTGTATTTGCATATACGATCTATAGTGATTTAAAAAAAAACTATATTTATTATTTCATTTTGTTATTATTTGGAAATTACATTTCAAATTGTCTTTTTATACAAGTAAGTGAGAACCGAACCGTCAATCAAAAGAACGAACAATCCATGGACAATGGCAACATCGGACACACTGAGAAACAAGGACACCACTTGAGTACGGGACAAAAAAGAAACACAAGGTTACACGATTAACATAAAGCACTATTTTTATGTCGGTGTGAAGTACACCAGGGTAGTCCTAAACCGAGCCCAACACAAAATATGTATCATTGATATCGCTTGTATTTGCTGAATAATCTTGCATCTTTTTATGCACTGTGGAGGACTGACCGGTCATCTTTTCAAGGACTGATCTTTCATTTCCGAGGAATCACTCCCTTTTTCCAGGATTAATCATTCATTTTGCTAAGTAGCGTACTAAAATTTCTGTATGGTAATACCACAACAATTTATATAACATCCATAAAGTGTTCTTCAACTTTGACAGTTATAAGAAAGCGAATCTCATCATCTGCAGAGACAAAATGAGAGATATAATATTGTATCTTCATATGCCCAAATAGTTTTTTCGAGTTTAAAGTTTTAAAACATTTGTCGCAATGCACATGGTATGATCATGACCAGTTGGTCCTCGATGAAAACATGTACATTTGAATTGAATTTTACAAAAATCTTGTCCCATTCATATAATGCTTTCATCATGCATCTTGCAAGACGAAACCGCAGTCGATTATCTAAAACATGTAAATTTCCCCTGAATGTTAATATATTTATTGCAACTCCATTAACAGATTTATACGTTTTTTTTTAACAAGGTGGCTCTTAATTCTAAGAAAATGACAGGTAATCTTAAAGGGAAAGTTCCATTATTAACAATACATAAATAAAACTCCCAAATATTTGTTGAATCTCGATGTTTGATTATTCACAAACTATTTTCAAATAAATATAACAAAGACAGTCCTTACGTATACGGTGTTTTCTTTTTATTTGAATTAAAAAAAAACAGGAGAAAAAAAATAAAATCACAGATGGATGAAAAAACGATCACAGTTTGTAAAGCCGCTTATTATTTAGAATTATATACTGAAATAAATTCGAATGGCTTGAAATCTGTGACCGCCCCCTCTTTCATTGACATCGCCAAGACCGATCTTCAAATCAAAGTTACAGCCACGTATTTATCAAACAAGTATAGATAATGTAAGACATTCGTTCAACTTTGTGTTAACTTAATTTGTATATTTTGTAGATAAAAGCTAAATTAATAACACATGTTCGATAGCCCATGATTATGACAGCAGGTGGCTATCAGTGGTACAAACATGTAGAGTTAATTCCCCCTTACAACAGTAAAAAATATCAGTAAGGGTTATTTCCCTTAAATGGCACGAAAAGTGTAATATGTATTTTTTTGACGAATTTGAAATCAAAAGCAGGATTTACAAGGACACAAAAATGTTCAATTATACGAAAGGAGCTCCACCAAAATTGGAAGTGCAAAATTGAACTGGAGGGAAATTTCTAATAAGGACTTAATATACCAGCAACTCAAATTTACTACATGTATGGATGCAGAAAATTTACTTCTAAATCAAAAGGATCTCGTCCAAACCAAAAGTTGGTCTTTTGAATGTATTATTTTTTGTAGTTTTCGACTTTTGTTTTATACATGTGCAAAAATGACTTTAATTAGCAAAGGTTGGAAACTTCCCCTCCCCATTTTATAAATATTTGTTTAATTTCTTGCATATATTTGTTAAATTAATATTAATTTCTAATTGTATTGAATTCCATTTGCCAGGTAACAATAACACCTGGTAATTATAACAATAACGATAGAAATTATTGTTACTTCATTTAAAACAGGTCCGCGTCCGGTGAAGGTTCCATAATTAGTCTCTGTTCCGGTCTCGGGTAACAATAATTATTTTTATTAGGATTACTTTTCCAGGTAAATCCAGGTAATCGTAGCCAGTTCGTTCCGCCTATTTGGTACTGCGCAATGCTTATACTAAGTCAGAGTGGAAAGTGAATGTTTTTTTTTTCTTCTTCATAAAATAAAACTATGTACAAGTGAATATGAAGCTAATAATTGATGGCTGATACAGCTGTTTTGAATCACTCATCACAGTGTTCAGTGGGAGGTTGTTCCAATTTCGTATGGTACGGGGTGAAAAGATTGCTGTCTTATAAATGTGTAATTTCAGTAGAAGATCGACAATAATTGTGTGCATGTTTCTGGAGAATCTTGTTGGTGGTATTAGTCGGTCAGTTTTGGAGATGGCTACTAATTCATTTGTAGTTTCGTACATGAGGGTATATGTTCTACGATTTGCTAGACTATGCCAGTTTAGTTGGTCAATCATGTTTGTTACACTTGATTGCTACTCTGTACCATCGACAACCAAAGATTACAGAAAATGGTCGTTCTTCTGCAATACAGTTAAGGATTGGAACAGTCTGCCTCCAGATATTGCACAGGCAGGGTCACTTGAGATTTTCAAATCTCAAGTGGCAAGACATTTTTAGACCACAAAAAGTGGGTGGGGGCGGGGAGGGCATGCGCACTGGCAGTATATTCATAAAGTTTAATGTGGCCAGTAACCGGAAGAAGAAGAAGAGGTGTTATGGTAGTAACATATCTAGCAGCTCTACGTTACATCAATATCTGTTCTTTTTTTGGATATTGCCTTTTGTATAGGGATCCCATACTGAACAAGCATATACTCCAAGAATAGTCTAAGTAATGATTTGTATGCTTGTTCTTTCACCTTAATTGAACTTATGTTGATGTTTCTGCGGTGCAAAAAGCCTAGGGTTTAATTTGCTTTACTGGTGATGTTGTTTATGTGACTATCCCATTTAAGGTCTGACTGGATAGTAACTCCTAGATGTGTTGCTTTGTCTGCATGCATATACGAGTTGGTGTCCATGCAGTGTATGGTTGAATTTTAGAGGTGTTTTATTTTTTGTTATAAATAAGACATTACCGCATGATTTGTCAAGGTGAAAAAGCCATTTTCCATTTTGCTCCCATGTACCTACATGTAGTTTGACAAGGTTATTTTCAAGTGAGATGCAGTCTGACTCAGATTTAATAGTGAGATATGCAATCGTGTCATCAGCATATAGACGAATGGTTGATGTCAACTCACTCGGAATATCATTTATATGTAAAGCAGAAACAGACTTGGCCCCAGGACAGACCCTTGCGGTACAACCGATTTAACTGGTACATATTCAGATGTTTCCCCGTCTAGTATTACACTGCTTGAGTGCGGTTTGACAGAAAGTTTTTAATCCAAATGTTTGTTTTTCCTTGTATGCCGTAATGGTTTAGTTTGTGTGCCAACAGCTTGTGACTGACTTTGTCGAAGGCTTTTGAAAAATCTATGATCAAAACGTCTGTTTGGACCGAGTATTCCATGTTTTTTTTGTTGTATCATCCAAATATTTCAATAGTTGTGTTTCACAGGAACGGTTTTTACGAAACTCATGTTGGAGTGGATACAAAATATTGTGTTTGTCTGCATGATTGTGACATTATGCCACTGACAACAAAATGCTCCAAGATTTTACAACAAATGCATGTTAGGGAGATAGGTCTGTAATTCACTGTACAGTACTTCGATCCCTTCTTGTAAATTGGAGAAACATGTGCTGTGCGCCAGTCTGTCGGGACGACACCATAGTCTAAAGATTTGTTGTATATCAAGCTAAGTATAGGTGAAATATTTTTTTTGCATTAAAATAATTGGTTTAATTTCATCTGGACCAGCAGCTTTATTTTGATTTAAATTTGTCAGCAATTTTTCAATTCCGTGATTTGTAACAGTAATGTCTGGCATGGTGGGTATATTTTTGACGAGTCCATGTAGGATTGACCTATAAATTCTTGTGATGTTATTTCACTAGGTTCAGAGAACACAGACTGGAATTGTTCGTTAAGTAATGTGGCTTTCTGTTAAGTATCTGTGACCAGTTTTCTTTTTTTTGTTTGAGTGAAGTTATGGTGTTGTAGTCTGATTTTTACTTTTAATGAATGACCAGAATTTTTTCATATTTTTAAAATTACTACCTTCTTCATTGGGTGTAACTATGCTTTCAAATGTGCTTCCAGTAGGATTGTCGGAGTTGTTTTTGTAAGTAATGTCTCATTTGTTTGTACTTTTATCTATCATATTTGGTACCTGATTTCTTCATTTTTTGTCCATCTTATCTTTTTTCTTTATGAGTTTTTTGGTGTCATAATTTACTCAAGGTATACTTTTTCTCCGGCTCAGTTTTTTAGTTGGAATATGTAGCTGGATCACGCTTTCTAATATACATTTGAATTCTCTCCATAAGTCATCTGATGAAGATAAATTTACCTTTTTTGATAGATTTTCATAGAGTGTGTCTAGCTTGTTACTCATTGTTTCCCAATTTGCCTTCTTATAAATAGGTATGTGTCTTACGTATACTTTTTGTTTTAATTTGGCAGGTGATATGTTTAATGCTGTAAACACAATATCACGGTCAGAAATGCCAGGGATTTCTTCTTTTCTCTGTATTTGATTTGGAAGATTAGTTATCATGAGGTCAAGTGTATTATCTTTTCTAGTTGGCGTTTCTATAAGTTGTACAAGACCTGTATCATCTAGGGTATTACCAAAGTCATAGTGTTTTTTTGTATTGCTTGTGTTAGGTTTTAAGATTTATTTTCCCAATCCCATGCTGGGAGATTACAGTTCCCACCTATAAATAGGGCAGCACTTTTTTATTTAACTTGTCCTTCTTACTGATGAATCAAACTTAGTCAGGCTAAAGTCATTTGATGTTTTTGGGTTATAAAAAGATGAAGCATAAAGTGTTTTACTTCCTTTGATCTCGATTGTAGCCCAAATTATTTCGCAATCACCTCCTGGATGTAGTTCTTTTACCTCATCACTAATGTAGTATTTATTGATGGTAATGACTACCCCTTGTTTGTTTTTGCTGCGTTCTTTTCTATATACATTAAATTCATCAGGAAAGACCTCAGTGCTTTTGATGCTTGGGTCTAACCAGGTCTCTGTACCTATAATGATGTCAGGATTCATGCTATCTGTACGATATTATGTAATAAGTGCTGTTTATTTTTTACTGATTGAAAATTAATATTTAATATTCTCATTGGCGCTTTACATTAAGACTTTGACTTGTTTATTCTTATTGGGAACTAAAGCATACAATCATGACAATACTAGAACATAACATACAAACAATAAACATGAATTCAAAATTCATATATTCAAAGATGTTTGATCCTCTCTCCTCAGCTCTAATGTATGGCACGTCGTTTTTATATTTATTCCACTTTCAAGATATCTTATTTAATATATAAGATATCTTATAAACTAAATGAGATATCTTATAGGCTAATTAAGATATCTTAATTATTAAATAAGATATCTTATATATTAAATAAGATATCTTATTAAACTGTTATTAAAGATATCTTATTTAATATATAAGATATCTCATTTAATAATAAAGATATCTTATTTAGTTAAAAAGATATCTTATTAACTTAATAAGATATCTTATTAACTAATTTAGATATCTTTTATAGAATTTCTTATAAAGATATCTTAGAAACTAATAGAGATATCTTATAAATTAAATAAGATATCTGATATTTAAAATAAGATATCTTATATACTAAATAAGATATCTTATAAATTAAATAAGATATCTTATTAACTTCAATTTAAATAAGATATCTTCTAAACTAATAAAGATATCTTATATATTAAATAAGATATCTTGAAAGTGGAATAAATATAAAAACGGCGTGCCATACTAATGACTGGTTTTATAAAGGATACAACTGCTTAAATATCTTCAGGTGTTTCAGGATCTATTTGCAGCGTTTTTATTGTATTTACGTCTGATGTATAGCCAAAATCAAAGTTATTCTGTTTTTAAAATGAAGAAAAAGGTTGTTTCTCAATTCTTTATTTAATGTACAAGGAAGAAAGAACATCACAACTGATTAACACGTGTTTTAAAACTGTTTTATTCGAGGGTGTCTTTGTGGAGGTCCGCGTTCTGTGAATCATTAAGAAAAATGCAAAAGAATACTGGTACAGTTTTTGTGTTCTTTGTGGCTAAATCCGATCCTCTTTTATATTTTTATTATTTTTAGTTTAAGTACAAAATGATGTATAAAAACGGGGTTCCATGTGAATCTAAAGCATTAAAATATGGTTGATCCAGACGGTACTACAAGTCGGGTGAACTCATGATGAATTCAGAACCTTTTACATCGGGTCTAATGATCTCAAATATTCAATGGCAAGCACTGAATTGTTATAAATGTATTGAATAGTTGCAAGATTGTTTTATAGCTCGTCATAGTTGAACCTGTCTCGAGTTGAAGCCGTTCAGCTTGTAAAAAATAAGACTACGTGATTAAAAAACTTATCGATTAGGATTAAATTATACCGTAACATCATGCGTCAGGGAAACATTTCTAAGCATTTCAATTGACATCAAGGGCATTTCGTCTCCAAAATTACGCCATCGCACGTCACATGGGTATTGTATAAAATGGTGCAAACGCAAAAGTGCAACAAACATAAACTGAATTTGCTCAAAAATAAAATTATTACCAAAGTCACTAACAGAATTAATTTTTTTTATAAAGATAATTATGATGAGCCACACCTTAGACTGTCTATTAACAGAATTAAATCAAAATCTAGAAATTTTGACAAAAATAATTATGTGTTTGTACCTGTGAACAAAGCTTCCAACATTGTTGCTATCATTTGAAAGAACTTTGAATACTATATGGATGTCAAACAAAACGAATTAGCAAACTCTAATACTTTCAAACGTAACAAACGCTCATCAAACAACATTAAAGGATATAGAAATGCTCAAAGTTCCATCTAAAGATAACTCATTGCCTACAATGTACTGGATTCCTAAATAATAAATTACATGTACAATAAAAAAAAACTGTTTCATCTATCGACAGTTGTATGATTTTTCTACACCTACATAATTTGATTAAATCTAAATTGGGACAACTGATTAATTGGTCTTTTAAATTTTCTGGTCTGCAGTTAGTTCGCTGTAACAAAAAGCAAGGATTCTTTTCTAATATCACTTACAACAATCATCGCTACTTGACATGTAACGATCATATGATTAAAGCACTAAATCTCTTGCTGCACAACATTTTTGTTTGTTTTAACAACATTGTTTATCAATCGGTCATTGGAATTCCCATGAGTAAAAATTGTGAACATATAATTGCAGATATTTTTCTTTTCTGTTACGAGCGAGATTTCATGAAAAACCATACAAAACAGTGATCAACTCATTTTTTTCTGAATGATAACAGCAGATATATTGACGACATCCTTACTATTGACAATCACCAGTTTTTAGATTATGCAACAACATGTCAATATGGGGGTTTGTCTATGTCTGTCAAAGTTTAAGAGCTTAACTGGGTTGAAAGGTGAGACAAATTGTGATTATTAAATGGTTAACCATAAAAGGATATGAAGATAATTAGCAATGTCAAAGTTTCTACAAATACATGATTTAACTTAGCAATGGAACAACATTGTTGTTCTTCATTTTGAAGTCACTATATGAGGCCTTCAACAATGAGCTTGGCTCATACCTGATATTAAGTCCAAGACGGCCCAACGTCATATCATGTATCCCTTTGTCATGGATACGGGGTAGTCAACAAACATATTATTAATGGGCAAAATGTTCTTACAACTGCTGCCACCCGTTTCGCGACAAAAGGATTCATTGAAAACAACCACAGGGCACTCCTCGAGGCAATTGCAGTTGACATAACTCGAATAATTCAATCCCTCTCCGTATCCGATTCTCTCCTTCTTCGAGGGCTTGAACTCGCCTAGTGCAAAAAACGCGTCAGACTGCTGTCCAGCTCAGACAGCCAATCAGATGGTTTTGTCCACTGAGATTGCGCAGTAGCAAATGCCGCTAGTTATAAATAATACAAATGTATGATTATTTAAGAAGTGGAAAATTATTATTTATAAAAATATAAAATAGGCTCAGTCGGAATGCCAGCTTGACAGGAGAGTTCCAATGTCAATTCACGGTCACGTGACTTTTGTTCTAATTTTGGAGATTGTTGACCGACATTCCAGTGGGTTGGAAATAACCATTTTGGTGCAATAAATAATCGATACTGTAGCCCGCAAAGATAAATGAAACATTATTTGAATAATAACATTGGTACTATCTTCTCCCCAGTTCATAATATTGCGTGGAAACTGAGAAATCATCATTTGAACTGGCCTTCATCGCGAATTCAAGAAAGAGTTGGGGGTTGAATTTTTGTGACACAAAAGTAAGATACTCTAAATGATGGGTTGGTACAGCCCATGTTGGTTCAGAAATCATTACTGGTGACTTTTAATTTAGGTTTACCACAAAAAATGTAGTAGGATGCAATTGTGTCAGTTATTTCTGAGCCGACCGGGCATTGCTCGGAAGCCATGATGGATACAAAAATGTACCTAGCACGTTGTTGGAGGGATGCATCTGTTGTCAATAAATTATTATAGTTCAAATTTTGAACCTAGCTAAAGCTTATCAGAAATCACTTAATGTAGAGATTGCATGAAATCTGAAAACGGGTCATTTTTAATTTAGGAAAAAAAGGGGGGGGGTCTTGTTTAAAAAAAATATAGCAAACCCATAGCTGGACCCCGGGGCTGGACTGCACTGGTCCACGTTGTGTCCACCAAATAAAAGAGAAAAACTTCCCAATATAATGGTTTTTTCTTGCCAAGCCTAAGGATATACATGTGGCATGTATGGCTTGAAGACCAGCAAAAAAAGCTGACCTCAAAGCCCCTGGAACTTGCCTCAATTTTAACTTTTCAAGGGTATATCTATATTTTTTTTCTAAAAAAATATGACAGGGATTTTATCGCAAAATTTTAAGAAAAATTATTGTTTCATAGTGAAAAAATGAATTTAAAAAGAAAAAAAATTTCAGTTCACTACAAAGAAAAAAAAA
>MJUU01027225.1:0-11467 GCA_002080025.1 Modiolus philippinarum
ATACCAATATGGTTGATGTGGGCCATGTCAGTAAGCAGGAATGGATTTAACCATTCTTCCTAACCAAGTCGCTCATGTGTAAAATGTAGGCCAGAGACAGCATCCAAAGCATGCATTGTTGTTGTCATCCCAAAATGCACCATGCATACCAATATGCTTGATGTGGGTCGTGTCAGTAAGCGGGAATGGACTTAAACCATTCTACCTAACCAGGTCGCTCATGCGTAAAATGTAGGTCAGAGACAGCATCCGAAGCATGCATTGTTGTTGTCATCCCAAAATGCATCATACATACCAATATGGTTGATGTGGGCCATGCCAGTAAGCAGGAATGGACCTTAACCATTCTTCCTAACCGGACGCGGACGCAGACGCCGACGCCGACGCCGGGGGTTTCACATAAGCCCCCCTCACTTCGTGAGGTGAGCTAAAAATAGATTTGGAGGTTTTGAAAATTCGAGATTTTATAAAGTTCAATTTAACAAAAGGTCACAAAGGGGTAATGAGAGTCCAGCAGATTATGCTGCTGAACTCAAACATTTTTATGATAAGGCATACTCAAACAGAGATGCTAAAATTAGGCAAGAAGACCTATTACAAAGGTTTATTATGGGACTTACAGACCATAATGCAAAGGTCCATTTGCAGTTGATAAAAGAACCTAAAACAATTGAAGAAGCTGTTTAAGAGGTGATCACATACAAAGAGGCTACTATAGGCAACCAAGATGATATTGGGGGAAAATTTAAGAAGGTCAGACAAGTAAAGAAAGATAATAACCAACCCCAAAAGAAACAAGCCCCATTACCCAAGAAGCCATACAATAATCCTTTGAAGAATAGGTGTAATACTAACAAAGACAAGGACACAGTAACCTTGACAAAAAGTGAATTACAACAAATTTTTGACAAAATGTACAATGATAAAAAGAAAATTGAAGGGTCAAAGGTACCATGCAGGGAGAGACCCCTAGTTACATAAATTCTGACCGCAGTCGGTTTTATAAACCAAACAGGCAAAATCCTGATTATGGTCAAGAACAAAGAAAAACAAACATGGGTAGAAATCCCAATACCGGATATACTCCATTATGTTATTATGTGGCCAACCTGGCCATTATGCAAGGAATTGCTACAGTAATCCAGATAGACAGCCAGACAAATACAACAAAACTGACCCCAGATTCACAAGACAGACCGATACTAATTTTGAGATCTCCCCCTCGAAGTAATATTTCACAAAACCAAGTAAAACCAGGGGGTACTCTTTAAACTAGAGTGGGTTGACCCCAATGACCAGGAGTTAACCCATAAATTTATTGAAAATGGTCAGCAAAAGGGAATTATTGAAAAACATGAACCAGAAGGCAGCATAAAACTAGAAATTAGTGAACAGAATTTGAATTCTTGTAATTATGATGAAAGTAAAAATTTAGTGCAAAGTAGTAAACAGAGTGAGAAAATTGTTGTTAGTTCTAATCCCGAAGTGGGAAATGACCAATTTGAAAATAAAGTTATTGGACGACAAATACTCCGAGGTGATGAAGTCTTTGTCGAGGGATATTTCCAAGGGTCTGAGGTGAATTTTACGGTTGATACTGGAGCAGTCCGAACAGTGTTATCGGTACATGCTTTTAATAAAATTCCTCATTTTAAGAGACCAAACTTGGAAAAATCTGATACTTTATTCAATGCGGATGGCAAACCCCTAAATGAGGTGGGGAAAGCCAATTTTGAAGTAATATTAGGAGATTTATGTTTCCAAACTGAAGTAATAGTTGCAAATATAGAGGACGAGGCATTACTGGGATTAGATGTTTTAATGAAATCTGGGACCTGCAGATATAAAGTTAAGAGATGGTCTTATACTGCTTGGTGGTCATGTTATCCAATGTACCCAAACTGGCCAGGTCAATAAGCCAGTCTGAAAAATTTTTATAGCAGAAAATTGTGAAATACCCCCAAGATGTGAAGTTTTGGTAGATGTTTTTATTGACCGTTACGATGATGACTCAAGTAATAAAACTAAGAATTGTATTTTGGAACCTTCCAAAGAGTTTTTAGAAAGGTATCCACTTATTATGGCACCTAGTTTGGTCGACATTTCTTCTAATGTAACATGTAAAGCCACATGTAAACTTTATCAAGATGCTGCTATTGGTTCAGCTGAAGTACTTGACCATGAACCAATTATTTTATTACATTGTGAAGATAAAATTGAGACCAATTATCAAAGTAATGTTAGGAGACTAAAGTTTAAAAATCCAAACTCAGTAAACTTGGAAACAAATGAAGGCCTAATAAGACGTTTGAGTAAGAAGGGGACCACAGGAGGGGGACACACAGAAAATATTCCACCACATCTATTAGATTTGTTTAATAAATTTGCACCAGGTCACTCAGAAACAGAGAAAGCTGCCATAGCAAGCCTACTTAACAAATATTCAGATACCTTTTCAAAAGATGAAATTGACTTGGGTAGAACAAACCTTATTGAATTCAGTATAGAAACAAAAGATGCAAAACCCATAAAACAACCCCCAAGAAGAGTCCCTATTGTTTATGCAAATGAAGAGACAAAATTGATTGAGCAAAAGAACAAACAAGGAATAATTCAAAAATCCACATCACCTTGGCCCAGCCTTCTTGTTTTGGTTTTGAAGAAAAATGGCAAAATTCGTCCATGTGTGGATTACCGTGCATTAAACTCAGTAACAGAAAAGGATGCATGGCCCTCCCAAGAATACAAGATTGTTTAGACACCATTGCTGGTGCTGCTATATTTAGCGCATTTGATTTAACCAGTGGTTTTAATCAAATTCCTGTACGTAAACAGGATATACCCAAAACCGCCTTTGTTACAACGTATGTTATATGAATTTGTCACTTTACCCTTTGGAGTTGCCAATGGGCCCCCTTGTTGTCAAAGACTCATGGGACTAGTGCTCCATGGCCTTCAACGGCAAATTTTATTGATATATTAAGATGATATCATTCTGTTTTCGTCAAATTTTTCCCAACATTTAGAAAGACTAGATATGGTACTTGGACGGATACGTGATGCAGGTTTAAAATTAAAGCCAGAAAAATGTAGCATTTTCCAAACCGAAGTAACCTTTTTGGGTCCCATTGTGAGTAAAGATGGGATTCAACAATACCCAAATAATATTTCCAAAATAATGGAATGTCCTGTCCCTAAAACGGTGAAGGAAGTCCGTCATATTCTAGGGCTCGGACGGTATTACCGAAAGTACATTCAGAACTATTCTGAATTGACCAAACCTTTAACAGAATTAACCAAAAATCTATAAAATTTGTTTGGTCTGAAAAGTGTCAAATTGCTTTTGACAAACTTAAACAACACTTTGTTAGTCCAGGTATACTTGCATACCTCAGAGATGAAGGCCAATATATACTTGACACTGATGCAAGTTATGGCACTATAAGTGCAGTGCTTCAGTAAGTCCAAGATGGCATAGTTAGGGTCATATCTTATGGAAGCCGCACATTAAAAAAAGCTGAATGCAATTACCGGTTATTGACAAAAAATTACTTGCAGTAAGGTACTTTGTCGAGTATTACAGACAATATCTACTAGGCAGAAAGTTTACAGTAAGGACAGACCATCAAGCACTAAAATGGCTGTTTAGTCTCAAAGAGCCCAAGGGGCGTATTTCTAGATGGATTGAAATTTTATCAGCCTTCGACTTTTCTGTAGAATATCGACTGGGTTCCAAACACGGGAATGCCGATTTTATGTCCAGATGTAATAACCCAAAGGACTGTGACTGCCCCTTAAATGATAATATGGAATATTTAAAATGTGGGCCATGTAAAAAATGTTCCAAAAGATCCACTGAAATGATGTGTAGTATGAACATTCCTCTTCTAAACACTGAACAAAATGACCCCAAATCACAAGATATAATTGTACTAAATGCAGTAAAAACTAGACAACAGACTGAACAAGACGACAACTTTACTGTTTGGAATATTGGACACAGTAAAGATGATTTGGGACACCTACAAAAACTAGATCATGACATAGGATACATTCTAAAATGCAAAATGGCCGATAAAAAGTCAATTGACAATCAAATTGCATGATAAGAGTCCTACAATTAGACATTACTCTCATTTGTGGGATAGTTTGATCCTAAAGGAGGGACTGTTGTTCAAAATATTTACAAAGTAAAACAATACGGGTCAATATTTACAATTTTTGACTCCTGATAAACTTAAGGCTAAAATTCTACAACAAATGCATGACTCTATTATATCAGGACATCTCGGAAAGAGAAAAACTACCGAGAAATTATTACAACGCTTTTACTGGTATGGAGTACGAGATGACGTAAAAATATGGATTTCTAAATGTGACGTCTGTGGTGCAAATAAATTGCCAGCTAAAGCAGCTGGGGCTCCGCTTGGGAGCATGCCTACTGGTGCACCCTGGGACAGACTTTCAATGGATATTATGGGTCCATTTCGCCTAACCCCAAGAGGAATTCGTTATATTTTAACAATTACAGATCATTTTTCGAAATGGGTTGAAGCCTTTGCGATACCTGATCAAACAGCACTAACTTGTGCAAGTATACTCCGGAATGAAATTATATGTAGATATGGGTGCCCCCTATCCCTGCACTCCGATCAGGGAGGTAATTTTGAGAGTGACCTCTTCAGTGAATTGTGTGAACTGTTGGGAATTTGAAAAACAAGAACAAGTCCGAGAAACCCAAAAGGAAATGGACAGTGCGAACGCTTTAACCGTACTTTCCTTGGAATGATAAAATCTTTTATTAAAGGGAAACGAACAGATTGGGACAAAAATTTGGGATGCTTAACAGGGGCATATAGATCTACACCTAATGACGCCACTACTTTGACACCAAATCTTATGATATTTGGGCACGAAATACGACTTCCATGCGAAGTCATGAAGGGAGTATCCCTCTCAATACTGATATGAAGACATATCCTAACTATGGGGAACATACCCAACAGATTAGAGATAGCTTAAATAAAGCTCACCAAATAGCAAGACAATACACCAAGAGAAATGCAAAAAGACAAAAAGATTACTACGACAGAAAGTCAAATTTGTCTATTTTTCAAATAAATGATAAGGTTTGGTATCTGTCTGGGCCACGGAAAAATATAAGTTCAAAACTACAAACTCTTTATACTGGTCCTTGCTTAGTAACAAGAAAATTAAACGACATAAACTATGAAATACAACAAGATGAAAAGGGAACCAAAAAGGTCGTTAATCACGACAAGTTGAAAATATACAAAGGGGAAAATATTCCAAAATGGATGAAACCCAAAATGAAGGAAGGCAAATAACAGTGTATATATATATGATAATTATATACTATTTGTATATAATGTAACAAATTCACAGATATATTAAATTAAAGTATACATATATATGTATATTTATGTCATTGACTTAGCGTTTACCTTTATATGTTAGGCAATGGAGTCTAACTGACTTGAAATGCACCTTTTATACCTGACATGTATATATTGCTCTGTTTTGAAGTAAAGATGATATTTAACTTCAATGATTTTGTTTGTTTTAACCTAAAATGTTGAAATGCAGGACCTAAGAGGTCATGTGTACTTTTATGCCAAAGTTAAGTCTGAGGTCATGTGTACTTTACCAAGTATTGAGTTGCCAAAGTAAATTGTATGGATGAGTACAAAAAAATGAATACATTGTACTCTATCTAATAAAAATGACCCACAATAAGCTTTTTTTAAAAAAAAAAGAAATTATGTGTGTGTGTGTGTGTGTGTGTGTGTGTGTGTGTGTGTGTGTGCGTGTGTGTGGTATACCTTGGGGAGTCCTTGTGGAATGGTCACAAGGTACTCAATATACTTTATATTCTTTCAGATGTCATCACTACTGAAAGTTAATAAATTCAACAAGATAGGTCTCGTGTATAAATGTCTACATTGTCCACCTGAAATGCCAATAATGGGTGAGAAAAATAGAGTGGAGGGTCATATTATGAAGATGCATTTGGCACTGGACCAAAACAAATTCTACTGTACTCATTGCATGTACATGTATAGGGCCAAGGACAGGGGTCCCTTTTTGAGGCATACTTCCACGTTTGAACCTCATATTCGTCAACAAATGGAAAGGGGAGTTAACTATGAAGGAGATGAGTACTATCTGAAGGAAAACCCTTTCCCTCATCAGATAGTAGTTGGGAAAGACCTTGCCGCACTAACACAACTACCTACTGGGCTGAAAGAAGTAGAGTAAACATGCCTAATGCAACCAGCCTAAACAACAACACATTCCAGTAATTAACGTTCACGTTCCACGACAGCAAAATCAACAACCAATACCTTACAGTCCTACAAAACCTTCAATATTTTATAACCCATCAACAATAAAACTTAGGAACATTCCAACAACAACAAACAATACTAGTTCATATCTAAGTCAGTATTTACCAATACATGAAAGTTCATTGTTAGTACAAGATCAACCTCTTGCAACTACTACTGTTTCTCTAACTTCAACTGTAAACATGGTACCAGTATATACAAAATCAACCGTTGGAAACCCAAGGGCATCAACCCCACTGACTCAGACAGTGGAGGAACATTTTCCCCACAGGTGAGCTCCCCGTTACGGAGGGTCATTGAAAATGACAAGGAGGAGGACTTGAGAGCCCAATTAATGGATTTTGAACCACTCCATGAAATTTCTTTTATTAATGAAAATAACCATGATATTAGTACATGTATGTCTATCAACAATAAAAAATCTAGTACAAAAGACAACAACAATACTCATGATGCAGCTAAATGTAATTACAATAATCAGACCAGTAGTAACAGTCAACATCAAGAACTAATGAATGCCATAGGTAAACTCAAGCAAACTAACGAACGCCTGATTAAACAACAAGATGAGCAAACCACCTATATCAAAGATCTAGCTTCTGCAATTTGCTTTTTACGTGGACAGGTCAGGCAACAAGAACGTTCATTAAACAAACAACAAAGGTGCATCGACCGACTGCTCAATAGCAATTGCAATCAACAAACTAAAACATTCCGTTCATTAAGTAGATGTACCCCATACGTAAAACCAAAACCAAAAGTGGCCAGGAAACCTCAACCAGTGAAATCAATCGTGAAACAAGTGGACAATTAAGACATTATATATTTATATGGACATTGTATTTTATGAAAATTATGTGACAATTAATTATGGGGAAATTTTAAGATAATTTAGCAAATTCTCATGTAATTTTGGGTGAAATTATTATTATTGTAGAAAAAGATTATCTTTCTGCCTTAATAAGCTTAAAATTTAAAAATTTTCACAAAGGAAGTACTGGTAGTTTTAATCTTTTTTAACTTTCAATATTATTGAATTAAGCATTTTTTAGATTTTTGCCAAAATAAATTATTGAAATTATTTTTAAGACTTTCGGATACATGTACATTTTGTACTTTCTCTTCCAGTGATATGAAAAGGTAACGTTCCTCCTATTCCATGTAGACTTAATGATATCATACTATTGTACAGCATTTTCTTCATTTTCGATTTATTTCACAGTATCTTTCATTTTTCACACCATATCTTCTTAAATTCATTCTTCACTGGTCAATATTGCAACTCTGTCCACTGCTATAGTCCATAATGTATTATTAGCTTCATCGTCATTGATTAAACTCAGCTTACACATGTTACAGGAACTATACTGCTATGAACCTAAAAAAAACACATTATTACCTATATATTACGTTTAATACTGGAACATTTGCGAGGACTCTAAATGTTTGAGTGGAGGGTAAAATGTAAGGCATGAAAAGTACAACTGATGTTATATATATATATGTGTGTATATAATTTTTTTTGGGTAATGTATGTATTCTACATGTTCTATGAAATGTTGCGATTTCCATCATAAGAATGAATGCAAAACTCATTTCTACATATACCATGGTAGTTGGAAATTAACAATATAATTGTACAAGGCTTAAAGTAACCCATTCATTAAATGAATGCATTATTTGAGTACTCAATGCAGTGTATTCTCATTGTTGTAGACTTATTTTAAAATATTGAATCCCTTTCATCACAGTATTTTTTTAAGTAACAAGTAAAACATTGTGAAATTTTATTATTTTTTGGTAATTTTTCACACACAGATTGTGACAAAACAATTTTGATAATGAACTGTCAATAATTCTTACATTTTATCACTAATTCTATCACAAATTGGAAGATTTATTCGTCCATAATTTGAATGAATGTTGATAAAAATCCATCGTGTAAATTTCAGCATGTCGTCTGCTAAAAAATTTGATAAAGCCCACGTGGTAATTTTCATAAACTGGTAAAAACTCATTTTTATGCTGACAACTGTCAAGAATCTGGAACTGTCACTAAATTCAGACATTTTTGCATGACTTGTAATAAAAATAGTTACCATAATATTCACTTGTGTAGTCATCTAGTTCTTTTGTAGAGTTAAACGAAGACTGGCCATTGTCGGGCACTTGCCACTTATGAATGATAATATGTAAATGTGCATGCGCACTGGTCGTAACGTGCCAAATACACGAAAGTCAGTCGAAGTTTCCAAAAAAAAAACAACTCACTTTTCACGCATTGACAGCGGTATCGAACGTCATAACACAAATTCATAAGATCATTGTAGACTGTTTATATCGTTTTTGAAGACTGACAACTCCTGTAATTGATAAACTTGTCCATTTTTCATAGTCGTGCCTTCTGCATGTTTCCAACTTTGTTTACCGGTCGTTTCTTCCGGTGGCGCGGTACATGTTTATTTTTAGCCAAAGATGTAATAAAAAATTATTTATTATGTACAAGTTACTTTTAATGAATTTATATTGTTAGTTGTAAATTTTTTTAATTATTATTGTAAAATTTATTAATTTACCAAACGTTGGCGTCTGATTTGTTGTTTCTATCCAACATCCAACATTTTTTCCAACGTCCAACAAAAATTCCAACAAGTGACGTAAAATACGCTTGCTTGTCAGTTCTGCTATAACTTTTTGCCGTAACAGTTAGTATTTTTGGAGTTAATTTATTTTTCTTTAATTTGGACAAATTTCAGATAAATTATCATGAATTTCTTAATTTTAAAGTCAAAAGAACAGTAATGATTCAGTTTTAAAGTGCATTTTTGTTTTTAGCGGACCCTTAGGGGCCGGTCTTCTAGTATTTTGATCTTTTGCTCATAGCATTATTTTATTTGAGCATTTTTCTTTGCAAATGATTAATTTTATTAAACTTTTCACATTTTGCAGGCAAAAGCTTCTGTTAGGAAACTTAACTTAAGTAATTCTATAAAGAAAAGCTTTGCCACTTCATATTTAAAACTTTCTCATTTTCTTAGTAAATAGGAATAAATAGGGAAATATTTGGATTAGGGAATAGTGTCCACGAGGTGTGGAAACTATTTAAACTTAGTACAATTGTTGAAGGTCACATTGTACTTCTTTAAAATCTAGTCCAGTTTGGAGAGGTTCTGAACTGAACTAGCCTTTCTTTTTTTGTATAACTGGCGAGGTGTCAGTTATTTAAACTTGTCAGAAATTATTTTGACATATTTCCGAAATTAAATAAAACATGTTGTCAAATTATTTTTGTAAATAGCAGGACAACCCAAGGTTATGTTACACACACACATATTTCAATTTTTCATGTCATGGGTAAGGTACTCATGAACATATATATCTCTTGTATTTGAGATATTTATATTTATTTAAATTGTTGGGCAAGGGTCGGGTCTTTTCTGACTCATCCATATTATACTAATTGATTGGTATACATTTTTAGCATTAGTTAACCAATTTCATTGTTAATAATAATAGCAACAAAATAAATGTTGTTGAACATTCATTATCTTTATTATTACATCTTCGGAAGCCCAGTTTGGATCAACACGAAAGTCCACCCCCTGCCCGCTACAGAATTTTGGCATCCTCGGCGGGATCCGTTAATTTGGTTTGGTCCTGTGATTCGTAACCCGGATAATTATAAAAGAAAATTATTTAAATGGGACACAAGAAAAATTATCAGACAGTTGAAACTGATACTATGACTGAAATTGACACCGAGTATTCTGAAGATTTTGAAGACATTTCTGAAACATGTAATTCAGAAAATTCTGATACTGAAGTAAAAATAAACCAAGATTTATTAAACCACCTGTTCCTCAAGCCCAACGTAAGAGTGTACGTTTGAGAAATAAATTGGACAAAAATATGTCATTTAATACAAATAACAGTCCAAAACCAAATAAGGAAATAAATTCAGTAAGTCAAGGAGATTCTCCAGGTCTCTATGGAATGCTAAAAGGGGCATTACAAGACATGACCAACCAAATTGTAAATGCCATACAAACTGCTTTTACTAGATACATGCCAGCCAGTTCAATTGAAACTACATCCAGAAATGGATGTGATGATTTAAATGAAACTAAAGTCAAAGAAAGGGTCAACAGATCTAGACCCAACAAACCAAAGAAATCTAGAAGTTCCATTAATATGTCAGTTGGAACAAAGAAGGTGTTGAAGGCCTCATGGTGACTTCAAAATGAAGAACAACAATAAAAGCGTTGTTCCATTGCTGTGTTTTACAATGTATTTGTAGAGATTTTGTCTCATTTGCATTTACTCCATATCCCTTCATTGTTAATTTAGAACCAAGTGACTCAGATTGTGAGAGTTCAGATGCATCAAGTGGATGCAATACTGGCACTGACAGTATTAGTACAAGTATTGTTACAGAACGAAGATCAAGAACTGGGTTTTTCTAATGCTAAACTCCCTTCTTTCACAGGAAGAGAAAAATGGGAGGTTTGGATCAATAGGTTTGAAGCAGTTGCTTCTCTACAAAACTGGGATGAGAGAACTAAACTAAGCGAGTTGCTAACCAGACTTCAAGGTGAAGCTGGTAATTTTGCTTTTGATCAGCTTAATGATAAAACTTTGAAAAGTTACTCTAAACTAGTAAGAGAACTGAAACATAGAAAGCAGCCACAGCCTGCTAAGCTCACCTCGTTGCACAGCATTGTCACATGTTGCACATGTCAGTAAACAGGAATGGACTATAATCATTTTTTTTAACAGACTCAGTCATGCATAAATTGTAGTTTACAGTCTGCATCCGAAGCATTCATTGTTCTTGTCATCTCAAATTGCATCATACATACCGATATGGTTGCGAAGGGACATGTCAGTAAGCGGGAATGAACTTTAATCATTCTACCTAACCAAGTCGCTCAGGTGTAAAATGTAGGTCAGAGACAGCATCCGAAGCATGCATTGTTGATGTCATCCCAAAATGCATCATAGGTACCAATATGGTTGATGTGGGCCATGTCAGTAAGCAGGAATGGACTTTAACCATTCTACCTAACCAAGTCGCTCAGGTGTAAAATGTAGGTCAGAGA